>JAVXUP010003921.1:0-48527 GCA_033070095.1 Escallonia herrerae | reverse complement strand
GTCACCTACTCAAAAAGGTAGTGACTTCTGTAACTTTGTTTCTGTTGATGTGTCTTTATCTCTCTGTGGACCGGTGTGTAAAACATGTTATGCTGTTTCTGGGGTCGTGCAGGGAGACATGTTGACAGAAGAGGAGGTGGTGAGTGGAGTAGCAGAGCTGTTTCTGCACCCAAATTATACAATCCCATTAGTGGGGTGTTTTCGTGCGATTGCGCAGAAGATTGTAGATAGGACTGTCGAGTTACTACGTCTAGTGCCCGATTTGAGCTTGAATTCTGACGATTCCATGGTGGAATTCGATGAAGATAAATTCCTTGGAGAAACAGAAAATTCTGACAACCAAGAACTTCTGTTTGGTATTGATATCTATGTAAGAAATGGGAGGGGCTTAAGTCTCCACGAGCTTGGGTGTCTCGCATTTTCTCGAGCCCTTGATTTGGTGCCTTTTCTGTTGGGGTAAGTAAGCTGCATATGTTCTGGCTCTTTTCTCTATTTTGCTCACGATAATAATGATTCTCATTGGGCTGACATCTGCTTGTCCACTGAACAATTTGGCTAAAAAGCTTGCGCGGGTTCTGGATTAGAGGCTGTTCCAAGTTTTGAATCCAATGGACTCGCCACTTCGTGCCCAGCCTTAGCATTGCGCCATTCATAGTGGAACAATTAAGATCTTGATAATCAAGGAAAAAAGTAAAGGATCACTTAAGGACATCTTTTCACATACCCGCATTAAGCCTTCTCTAATAAACTGAACTGTACTTCAGTAAAAACTATATCTCCCAGTGGCTAGATTAGGCATGAGAAAGATGAGAATACTGCTTAAATATACTGTCCTTGTCCATCTCTTGTTCCTTTCCCTTCCACTCTTTTCTTCACTTCCTCTATATTCCAACATTTTGTGTGGGTTAGTAGCCGGATTTCCTTTATTCCCATTCGGTTCTTTGTTATGGAAGCAAGCATCCAATCTGCGAGTGGTTGTGTGTGTTTTGTTAAGCTACATGTTCTAGCTTCTCCTGTTAGAAGTGTATAATTTTCAAAGTTCTAATGTTTTATGATTGTCTACTTGTTATAAAAAGAACATTGTGCTGATCTTAAAAAGTATGAATGTTCTTCTTAGTTGCTCAAAGCGGGAGGTGGATTCGTAATTCGGTGGGGACCATCAATGGTATAGGAGTTTTATGCGGCTTTGTATTCTTAAGTGTATTCCAAAATGACAATGCTTTCAATATTTGATGCAGGTCTGTATTAAATTACTTCAAATTTGCCCCTCCACCATTTCAAAGGATTATGTTGAGGGAATTGGTTTCTTTGCCAACAGCTATGGTATTTTTATCAGTTCAGAATAATTTTTACATCGACTTTTATATGTGCATTATTGTCACAGCATTGTAATATATCCCCCCCCCCCCTCTCCCCACACCCCACACACAACCCCCCACCCATTATGGAAGATTGATATGCAGCAGGAATATATATATGTTGCTGGATATGCCAAAAAATTTGAACGTACATTAACGGAGTTTTTGTTTGAATGACTTTTTTAATTTCCTTGTTGGACTGTCATTCTAAGTTGGTGTTCTAATTTCCATCTTCTTTGTCTGTCGTTAACCTTGCGGTAATAATTGCTTGGAACAAGTAATTTTTTTTATCGTATCTGTTGTTTTTGTCATCGAGTCATTGACCATCTCCTTTTTCTCACCACCTTTGCTATTGTTTACTCCTGATACAACCCAGGATCTTGGCAGCAGTCATACTTGTCTGATGTTATTTTCCTTCTCCTTTTCGTACTTGCAAAATTGAGGATGGTTTTTAGTATCTTGACATTTATCTCTGTCCTTTTAATAGGTTGGAAATAACTTACTAATGGTTGTACGAGTATCATACCGCCTCCTTCTAGCAGAGCCTGAAGCTTTCACTGTTCTCTGGGATTGGTCCACTCTTGTGGGCCTTGAAAAGCAATTTTCCAATGTTAAATTATGCGATGATGCAGAGTTCCTGAGAAATGTATTAGACATAAGATGGTGTGCGACACAAATACTAGCAGTTGTAATGAAAATAAGTGATAGAGCTACTGCAAACTTCGGTCTTGATGCGGAGGAAGCTTTTGCATGTTTCTTGCGGTTGGTTTCATTTACTCCTTACTATACGTGCGTATTTAGTCATTACCAGTAAATATTCCATAGACCAGATAGTAGTAGTAACAGTTTTAGGGAAAATACCTGAAAAGATAGAGCTAAATGCAGTGTCTCAGAGTGCAAGTCCAGGAAATAAATCAATATCTAATACCACAAAAGCAACAATTAGGAGGTTGTTTGCTCTGAAACCTCAGACATCGTTGTTCTGAGGATGCAAGCCAAACAGGGCAAGATAGATAAATATCACTGTCCCATTTGGATACCTCTGTTTTGCCTAAGGCCCATCTACGATGATCGATCAGGAGAATTGCTTATTTGTCACCATCAAAATTTTAAAGTTCTCTTAAAAGGTTAATGTTGCCTTTTCTATTTTCTATCTTTTTTGCAGCTGGAATGAATTTTTGCAGGATGTATCTTCAGAGAAGGCAGGATGGTATTCTCAATTATTTGAAGGAAATGAATCCGCTGCCATTTCCTCATCAATTTTCCAAGAAATTGAGCCACTATTTGGGAGCAGTAGGCCGTATGACATGGTAGGGTTGATTGCATGTGGAGTGATTTTGTATGGGATTACTCTTTTGCCATAGGGGTCACAGAGTGGGTCACCAATCGAGCTACCTTCCCCTCACGTCTGTTCTCCTTCCTCAATTTTTTCTGCTCTCCTTCCCCACAATATATATAAAAGAACAAATGAAAAGAAAAATAAAATGAAAAACAGATAAATACAGTAGTGGGCAACTTACTGTTGTATTATGATCATGCAGGGATAGGACATCAACAGGAAACCCTTTTGTGTTGACAGCCACTTTGAGGAGAAGTTTCAAGATGGTTTTATTGGCAGTAAGTCAGAGGTGGCCTGTTCTTCTGTATGGTCCAGCTGGTGCGGGGAAAACTGCACTTATTAGCAAGTTGGCCCGCGATTATGGTAGTCGAGGTTCGTTCCTCCCCAGTTTTTTGTGTGTACTCAGTTCTCATATTAAAGCAAGTTGACAATCAAACCCACAATATTGCATGCACAAATTCCAGCAATAGCACTTCGAATCTCACCAGATGTTTGTTTCAGAAATACCGTTCGTATTACTGCAATTACCATACATTGCAACTTAGTATTGCATGTTCAACCAATTTACAATTGATTGTCCACAAGCACACAAAGATACACGCATAATTTGATTACGTAGACATGCGGGTCTGTTTTTTTTAATGAATTCAGTAGTTACACTGTCTATAACATTCTTGTGCCCTTCCCTAGCGTAATTGTTTTCTGTAGCTTTTCTTTACATTTTGTTCTTTTTTTGTTGTCCCACCTTTGCAACTTCCTCAGTTCTAACCATTCACATGGATGAGCAAATTGATGGGAAAACATTGATTGGGAGTTTTGTCTGTACGGAGCAACCTGGTGAATTTCGATGGCAACCTGGTTCTCTGACTCAGGTTTGTTTCTTTCTTTTTGTATATTAGTTGTGCTTTCTATGTCATTGATTCTTACACATACACAATCTGCAGGCAGTTCTCAAGGGATTTTGGGTTGTGTTCGAGGATATCGATAAAGCACCAGCTGATGTGCAATCAATTTTATTGCCTTTGCTAGAAGGTGCAACTTCATGCTTTACTGGTAATGGGGAGGTATGCCTTTTTCGCTCACATCTGATTTCTCGAGATCAGATAAAACCACACCTTGTTTGATCTATTGTTGGTATGAACTTTAAAGTTGTTATATTCTCAGCTAACTGTTTCTTCAACAAGACGGTAGTATAAACCCCCCCACCCCCCAAAAAAGGGCAAGAAGGGAGAAAAAGTGTGCCCCATGCCTTCTTATTCTCTGTAACAATTCCTTTTTCTTAAGTGATTTATCTATCATTTAATGCTCTATAACATCTTATTATAGTTTTTACTGGACTTTTTAACCAGGACTATTGGAAGAAATGAGTTAAACGTATGCCCAGGGTATAACACATAGTGGGACTTGATTTTCTTGCTATAGTTATTGAGAATCAAATGAATGTTATTTTTCTAAGTATCTTCTACTGGGACTACTTGGAAGTGCTACTTTACTTTCATAACAAGTCTCTGTCCCCGCATGTGCGCACAGTCATCTACTCACATTTTCCTTGTTACTTTCTGTTCAGTTTCACTTATACTACGCGGTTTTCTTCATCGTTTTCTGAGTCTATTAACACTTTGTTGCAGGCAATAAGGGTAGCTGAAGGATTCCGACTGTTTTCTACTGTATCAAGCTCAAAGCTAGATATCTCTCGAGCCACAGAAGGTTCATAAAGCAATTTATGTTCAAAGTGTTATATCATCTTCATAAATGATGACTGTATGATTAAAAAGGAGTTGCTGATGATGAGTAGCGGAGCCACACTTGAATAAAAGAAAAAATATGTTATAAATTATACTCTCTCTCTCTCTCTCTCTCTACATATATATATATGTGTGTGTGTGTGTGTGTGTTGTACACATATATGTATATGTACGCATATATATATATGTATATGTGTGTGTATATATATATATTTGTATGTATAGATAAATATCAGTAAAAGCTACGGGGTTATTAATTGCCTGCCTTAAGTTAACCAAAAAAATTGGAGGCTTGCCCACCTTGTGAAACTTGATGATATTTTAACCATTTAAAGCCTTAGTGTACGTTTCTTTTTGTACTCTCCTCTGCCCTTGTGTTAAGCTAAGTTCATACTGTTCATTGCATAATCTACACTCTTGGTTACATTTGATCTCCGGAGTTATGAATTAAGCATAGCAATTTTAGCCTTACAGCTTGGACTTAGTTCCACCTTACAAATTGTTTCTCCACCGTCATGTATTAAATGGTAAGTTACAGTTTTAGTCCTTAAAGCATTCGGCAAATGTTTCGTTGGTCCTCGCCCTTTCATTTGTTTCAGTTTCATCCATTGTTAAGTTAATCGTTCCATCCTTCAAAGGCTCGTTAAGTTGTCACATAGTACACATGTGACCCTCTTTAGGGACATTAGTCAAAGCCCCACGCTCGCACGGTTGCTTGTTAGACTAATTGTACAATTTTATACATGCTTTAAGCCAAAAAAAAGGAAAAAAATTGATGCATGAGAGAATTGAAATTCACATATCTGTCTATATGCACATGTTTCTTAGTGTTTCTGATATTTTAGTGATAAAAGCAGAGTGAGAGCGACATAAAGATTTTGGACCTTTACTAAGATTATATCTTGCTAGTTAAACTCTCTCAGACTTATTGGTCAACATTGTTTAGTCAAGCAAAACACTTGAACAAATATGGCTAAAGAATTTCTGATATAAAAACCACAATTTTTAGCTCAAGTATATTTTTAAAACAATAAAATTTAACAAAATTAAAAGTGCTAATGCATGTGGGTAGATATTAGTGATGGTGGTTTTGCCGACTTTGTTGACAATGGCATGAAGTGTAAATTTAACAACATATGTGGATTGAGATTAGTGATGGCAAATGAGAAGAAAAATCAGGACAATGTTCTAATTTCCATTTTCTTAGGAGCATGCGCCAAGTGTTAAAATGAAATGTGGGCTATTTGTTAATTTACATGTAGATGAAGCTTAGTGGCATGATGATAAAAAATTTTTTTAAAAAAATGGGCCAAGTGCTAAAATGGATGTTGTGTATAGATAATGTCATTTTCCTATATGGAGGAGTTTCTTGAGTCAACTCCACAAACTCAGAGTCACTGATTCGCTACATACATGAGTCAACTAACATATTTGTCTCATCATTTTCACGCACATTCCATTGTTACACCATCCGCCTTGGGTTGTCATCATCCTATACCATTGCCATTATCATTATAATTACAAAATCTATATATGAAGATAACTATCCATAAGCACGCTCATATGTAAATCTAAATGACAGCTTCTCAAATTTCTTAATCTCAACCCGCAATTGAACCAAGTGAATCCCCCATATGAATGGAAGGTTTCTGACCAAAAATCCTAGACTCGGTATACTAGCTTGTGATTCGATTGGTTTGGGATTTAACATCTATATATGCACATAAATTCATTCACACACAACACACACGTGTGTCTGGGGTGTGGGCGTGTGGGTATTTACCTATATTTAATTAGAGACGAGGAGGAGAGGGAGAGAGTCTGCTGTGATGGGAAGTTGGAAGACGTGAAGGTAGCAGCTGTTTCCGGCCTCTGTGTTGTTAATGGCAATCTAAGGGTTAGTTTTGGTGAAAAAGATGATGGTTTTTGTAGGGCACAATTGTTGCCCCTGAACCTATAAATGTGGTCCATGGTTTTGACCTGACCTTTTTTGGGCTTTGTTTTACTATCTATTTCATTTTCTGTTTTTGCCCCTAAAATGGTCATGTGGTAGACTCATGATTGCTTAACAGGATAAAGTACTAATGTAATAACTGAAGTCGAGATAAAGGACGAAATCAAAACAATTAAAGTGCAAGTACCACTTGAACATTGACCTCAAACATGAAGGACCAAATATGCAAATTACCCTTTTGTCCTTTCAAAAGAAAATTATTCATAACTACTTATTGTTCACCGACCTTAAAACTTTTTCTTAGCTCTGTCACTGCTGATGGTATGGTTTATGCCACAGGTCACCAGTCTTACTGGTTCCCTTGGCTTATAAGAAATCAAGCCAGCCTTATCAACTATGCCAAAACTATTAATATGTATTTAGCATTTCATTGTTTAGAAGTTACAAGTCTTGTGCTACCCAAGGATTTATTGGTCGCTTCACATGTGGGCTTCTGATTTAATAGGTTGTAGAATTGTTAAATTTACATAATCAATAATTTTTGAATTTTGCCATAACCTTTGATAATATATATATGGTGGATGTGGTGGGAGGTGTGCATGTGACTTCTCTCTGGATCTCTTTGAGAAAGATTGAGCATACGCTGTTTTACTGATACCCACTTTATGTCTTCCACTCAAGTCAACTAAAGCCTTTTGCCACTTTGGTGGCTATGATCCTATCACTTCAGTCATCTATGTCCTGGCCATATGCTCTGTTAAACTAAGGTTTTTCTCATCGTGTATTACTATACTGGTCTTGCTCTTCTCTTGGTTGTTTCATTGATGATGTCTGTGTCAGTCTTCCTGACTAACTTTGATTAATGTTTCCCGCCATTTGAGGTTAATTTCTCTCAAGTGATTTTCTGTATGCTCTCGTTCTACAACCGCTCAATGTGTTAATTTCTTATTCTCTATTCTCTCCATGTGCTGCACATACTCCATAAACATCTGCGTCTCTGCCACGCTTTTAACTTTTGGGCATGGTGTTTCTTTGTTGCCCGGCGTTGCGCACCATACAGCAATACTGGTTTTGTAGCTTTTGCAGAGAACTTTCCTTTCAACGTCATAGGTATATCATGACACCACATGCACTTGGCCATGTAACTCATTCCTGTTCACTCTGGGGTATCTTCCATGCCTCAATCTTTACTGATTCTCTATCAGGATTACCTTGCTGGCTGAAGTTGCAAATGCCAGTTCTGATTCCACTTATTTAAACCTTTCCATTCTAGAGCTTCCATGCATGCTGTGTGTTAATTTGTTTTTTGTGTCCAAACCGGAGATGCACTTGTCTTTGTTGTACATCAGTGCCAGACTGCCAGCTTACTTCTAAGACTTGGATATATATATATATATATATATATATATATATATATATATATATATATATATATATTTAAAAAATATGTTGTTGTTACACTGTTAAAGTACTCTCCAGGTGGCTGAAAGATGCTCTTTTTATCTGTTTCCTCGCTCCACGTATTACAGGTAAAAGTATGCTAGGTGCTCTTTGGAGGAGAGTGGTGATTGGGCCTTCAAGTAGTAAGGACTTGCTAGATGTTGTCAACGCTTGGTACCCAGATTTGGAACCCCTTGGTGAAAAACTCATAGGTACCTGAGTATAATGAATTTAGAACTTTTTTCTCCTAGCTGAAGATGTTTGTTGATCTTTTCTTTATATGTGGCAGAAACCTTTGAAAGGGTTAACCAGCTTGCAGGTTTTCATTATGGAACATTGAGTTCTCTTGGCAGGTTCTCGTTAAGGTAACTAGAGTTTGCTGATGTACGTGTCCCTTGTGTTTTCTTATGTCTATATTCTTGTATAAAAAACATTCTATTCACTTTTCTCCAATCAGGGATCTCCTCAAATGGTGCAAGAGAATTGCAGGTTTGGGTTTTTGCTTTACTGGGGATTCCCTGTCATCATATGTTCGTCATAGCATATATCAAGAGGTATGCCATGATTGACCTTGTCTTCTGTATCATATGGTCTATATTTTCCGTAGGTAATAACGGTGTGGACTTCCATTCATGCGATTTTCAGGCCGTAGATGTTTTTGCAGCCTTTTCAACTTCAGCTGAAAATCGAACGTCGATTATGAAAGAACTTGCAAAGATGTGGTCAGTGCCAATCTCAGCAGCAGACACCTTATATCCTGTTGAAAAACCTTTGATTCAGGTAGTTGCTAGTTCTACTCTGATGTTGTATCCACTTCACAGTTTCCAGTGTCTCAAAGTTTGAAGGTACCTGCAGGAGTTGCGGTCTGAATTACGTATTGGACGGGCTACCCTCCAGCGCACGCAGACTGGAGTGAGTGGATCCTTTTCATGTGTTCAATAGGCTAAAGTTATATATTAGCTTCTTCGCTAACTTTCTATTTTGCCGCAGTTTCGTCACCAAAAGAAACCCTTTGTTGAAGTTCGTAGTTCGTTACATGTTCTTGAAAGGACAGCTTGTTCTGTCAAGTGCAATGAGCCTGTTCTCTTGGTTGGTGAGACGGGTACTGGAAAAACTACTGTTGTACAGAATCTTTCCATGAGGCTTGCTAAAAAACTTACAGTTTTGGTATGTCAGAACCCTCGGAGAGTCTGAGCTTTCATATGTGCTATCCCATGACTGTTTATTCATTTACAATTTTTTGTTTTGTTCCAGAATATGAGCCAGCAGAGTGATGTTGCGGACTTATTAGGAGGATATAAGCCAATGGATGCACAGTTTGTATGCGTTCCTCTTTATATGGAGTTCGAGAATCTTTTCATGAGTACATTTCCTATAAAGGTACACTTGATTTATAGATGTTCTGCTTGTTGCCCTGCGTCTTTTGCTTCTATTTTGCATTATGACGTGTTTATTCCAGGACAATGAGGAATTCCTTGCTCATCTGAAGAAATATGTGAGCGATAAGAACTGGAAGGGGTTATTAAGTGGTTTTCGAAGGGGTGTCAAAAGATCAGAGAAACTGCAGCATTCTGGCTTGGGTACGAAACGTAAGAGACCTTTGAGTGAAGAACTGCAGAAAGCTTGGGGACTTTTTAGATTAAAACTTGAAACAGCTAGTTTGCAAATTGATGCCTCAGCTGGAATGATATTTTCATTTGTAGAAGGAGCTTTTGTAAATGCGCTAAAAAACGGCGAGTGGATACTGTTGGATGAGGTCAATTTGGCTCCTCCAGAGACTTTGCAAAGAGTTATTGGTGTTCTTGAAGAAGAGAGTGGATCACTTTGTTTGGCCGAGAGAGGGGACGTAGAATACATACATAGACACCCCAACTTCCGCATATTTGCGTGTATGAATCCTGCAACTGATGCTGGAAAGAGAGACTTACCCTTTTCAATTCGGAGCAGATTCACAGAATATTTTGTTGATGATGTGATGAATGATGAAGACTTGATTCTTTTTGTTAATCAGTTTATGGATGACAGCCGTTCAAATCAAGAATTAGTTAGTAACATAGTGCGTTTTTATAAATTAGCCAAGAAGGAATCTGAAGACAAGCTGCAGGATGGGGCCAATCAGAAGCCCCAATACAGTTTAAGGTCTATTTACCGGGCACTGGAATATACGAAGAAGGCTAGAAAGAGATTTGAATTTAAAAGAGCCCTGTACGACGGATTCTGTATGTTTTTTCGTACTTCCTTGGATGAGAGTAGCGCTAAGTTAATGAAACAATTAATCTTAACTATCATTCCAGGAGGGAGCGTACCCCCACACGTCTCTTTTGACGATTATTTGATTGATAGGAAAAAAACTGGGGCTACTAACGAATTCTTAGATAGCTACGTTCTAACTCCAAGCGTTAGGGACCATCTCTGTAACTTAGCACGTGCTATATTCATTGGAAGATATCCAGTTCTCTTACAGGGCCCCACGTCTAGTGGGAAGACAAGCCTTGTTCAGTTTCTTGCAGCAACAACGGGCCGTGAATTCGTACGAATCAATAACCATGAGCACACTGATCTTCAGGAATATTTGGGTTCTTACATCACTGATTCTAGTGGGAGGCTTGTATTCAACGAGGGAATACTCGTAAAGGCTGTTAGAAATGGTTATTGGATAGTTTTGGATGAGCTTAACCTGGCCCCATCTGATGTGCTGGAAGCACTAAACCGACTGCTAGATGACAACAGGGAGCTTTTTGTACCTGAATTGTGTGAAACTGTTCCTGCACATCCAGATTTTATGCTGTTCGCCACTCAAAATCCACCCACTTTGTATGGTGGGCGTAAAATGCTTTCGCGAGCATTTCGGAATCGTTTTGTGGAGATCCATGTTGATGAAATTCCGCAGGATGAGTTGAGTGAGATATTGGAGAAGAGGTGCAAAGTTCCCGAGAGCTATGCTAAGAAAATGGTTGCTGTTATGAAGGAGTTGCAATTGCATCGACAGAGTAGTAAGGTTTTTGCTGGGAAACATGGATTTATAACCCCTCGCGACTTGTTTAGATGGGCTGATCGCTTCCGGACATTTGGGAAATCCTACGAAGATTTAGCTCGAGATGGATATTATTTACTGGCAGAAAGACTTCGCAATGATGGTGAGAAAAGAGTTGTTCAAGATGTACTTGAGAAGCAGCTGCGGGTCAATCTTGCAAAAGATGACATGTACAAGCAGGTTGAGTGATTTCCCACTTATTTGTCCTTAAAATAGACTGCACATTTTCGTACTCTGTGCTTATGGTTGAATGGCTCTTTGTGCAACTTTCTTAATTTCAAGATCATCAGTTACCTTGTTGTATGATTCCACATTAATATCTTTTCAGAAATGTTTGGTGCCATATTCTAGCAGGGTTGATTTTCACCCTCCATTGTGTTGTAATCTACATGTGCGTTCTTTCTTGGACTCCATGCATGTTTACAGTGTGTTTACATAGTACTCCCCAAGTCTCAAACTACTTGTCCACCTTTCCATTTCAGCCTGTCTCAAAATGGTTTCGTGTTAGACTATAAACTCACTTGGTGTTCCAACTTCGCCATTTTATGCTAGGATTTGCATTTTAGGAATAATTTTGTTCCTGAAACATTATCGTACATTCTTACTCATAATTGGAAAGACTACCTTCATGCTCTCTGAAGACACTACTCACCATAAGATACAAACAGAGCAACAAAGTACGTCGCGGTACATCAAATTTGCTTCCATCCAAAAAATTGCATGCATGTATCGAACACAATTATTACATTATAAAATTGTTGACAATGTTATTTGACTCCATATTCTGAAGCTTTGTTCTGCTGTTCAGGGACCAGGTGGTGCGCAATGGGGTTTGCACTTGTGCAAACTTGCAGGAGTTCCAGAGAATCTTGGGAAGTATGCATCAATTTTTAGTCATTTAGAGGGATGTATATGTGCACTTGCTTTGTCAACAGCTTGACTTCTTCATTTTTCTGCTTCAGCATTATTTGGACAAGAAGCATGTGGAGGTTGTACTTTCTCATTGAGCGTTGTTACAAGATGCGTGAGCCTGTCCTCCTTGTTGGAGAAACTGGTGGTGGGAAGACGACCGTCTGCCAACTCCTGAGTATTTGTTTGGGTTCCAAATTACACATTTTAAATTGCCATCAGTATACGGAAACATCTGATTTTCTTGGGGTTTGTTTCCTTACCTGATTGAAACTACCTCTCTGGTATGCTCTGCTTGAAAGTTTTATGGTATTGTTCAGAATCTTACAAGTTAAATCATCAAACAGGGCTTTTATCCTGTTCGTGAGAGATCGAGATTATCTTCGGAGTACAAATATCTATGCGAGGAAATGATGCAGTTGCAGGCTTTAATCTACTTTCCCGGTGATGCTGTATGTTCGTCTTTGTTTACACAACCAATTGTGAAGTTTAGGTTTAAAGTACACCTTGTTTTATGTTTACTGTGATTTTCATATGAATATTTGGTTGCAGACAATTTCTTCAGATATTACTCAAGCTTCTTATACTCTCAATCAAGTGGGTGTGGTATTGGATAAGTACAGACGAGGCATTGTCTCCCATCCCAATGTAACCCTGAAAGAACTTGATACTATGGACCAAATGTGCCGCAACTTACTTCAGATGCATCAGAAGTGGCAGACAATTTTTATGTGGCAAGATGGACCTATTGTGAAAGCAATGAAGGATGGTGACCTTTTTCTTGTGGATGAAATATCTTTAGCTGATGATAGCGTGCTTGAAAGACTGAACAGTGTCTTGGAACCGGAAAGGAAACTGGTGGGTCATTTATAAAGATATCTCAATAATACATGAACCTACTGAAGATACTTTCTTTTTCTTTCTTGTCATGGTATATTCCACCTTTCAAGGAGTTTACTTGAGCATCACGCAATTATGTAGGAGAGCTATCAGTTACATAGTTATGAATACCGTACCGGAGTGCGTACCGTTTTTTCCATGAAACGGTACGTACCGGTACCGTCTCAAGATTTTCATCAACAATATCTATTTGTATTATTTATTCACTAGCGAACTAACAATATATACATATATATTTTTATTTACAGCTCTAAAATAAACTGTTTATCTTATAGAGCTTGATTTACCATGATTTTCAAATAAGCTAGTTTGTTAAATAATAATGTCTTTGGGTTCTAGAATAAGTTGTTTTTGTGTGTGTGCATGTGTGTGCGCGAGCGGGTGTGTGTAAAGTAATACATCATATAGATGAAAGAATATGATTAAAGTTTACAGGTATGAAATGATCAAAGATAAGTGAATATTGAAAACTTATCAGGAATGATTTTGCAAATTGTAATGAATTTTATGAGCAGGAGGCTACAGAGATTTTGATTAGTATAATAGAACTTAGAGTGTCTTTATATTTAGTCTCTATATGGTCAATTTACAAAATTTTTAATTAAATTTGTTACTTTTACATTTTTTAAAGGAACTGGTACAAAACACAATACCTCGGCCGGTATCACCTGTACCGGCAGGTACAACCGGTACCGAGCGGTATTTTGACTGGTACAAAATTTAAGGGATACAGTACCAGTAAAAGGTAAAAACGGTACGTACCGGCCGGTACGGCCGGTACCGGTACGGCCGGTACCGGTACGGTATTGATAACTATGATCAGTTATGCATATAATCTGTTTCTGCATTGCATTTTGCATTTGTGTTCATTTTATAATACCTTACATACGATATGCTTGCAGGTACTACCCACTAACACAATGGTACATGACATATTTATTTACTGACTTTTACCTTGTTGATGTCTGATGCTGTGGAATCCTACCTTTGATGCAAAATTAGAGCCATTTGGCTTTGAAAGTAATTCTATGATAGCTATGTGATAAAAAGAAAAGTCAATCTTGACCCTATCACCCCGTAGTTGTACTAAATGTTGGATGGGAAAAAAAAAATGACTCTTTTAAGATTCGCCAAACAGGTCATTTGGACACTACTCTTATCATGATTTCTAGTTAAGGCTTAAAACATTCATTACCAAATTATTCTTTAAGCTACATCTGGAAAAATTCAACTAAAGTATGAAGGGTTAAGATCGACAATATCATGGTGTTCAAGTGATGGTGCACAGTCATCTTACTTCATAGGTGGCTTTCTGAGGCTGCACATGATCTTCCGTGTCTTTTTTCTCATTTTGGCATTTACTGGCACGTTAAGTGGAAAGTGAGCTCTTTTCAGTGGTTAGCAATCTAGATTTCTGGAACTTGTTAGGGTCTGCGAGTACTTCATTTTCTTGATAGGTGACATAAAAATCAGCACTTAGTGGTATAAGAGTTTAGCTTTCATTTCAATTTCATTTACTTTCTTGGCTTGTTTTCAGATTTGTAGAGATCCTAATGTCCTATTCCACCTATTCTCTAATGAGGATGCTTTTGTGTACGAATGCTTATTGCTTGGAACTAATGTGGTGTATGCTTTATAGCCCATAGTGTTTGCTCAGCTGCTTTATCTGGACACTTTGTTCTGCTCTGTGCTGCCTCTAGTTTCCTATTTGATTATTGTCAATGTCAACTTGGTGAGTGGTGCTGAAGTTTCTTCCAGTCTCGTCACCGGTTTTTTCCTTCTTGAATCATAATAGGATGAGCGAGTTTCGGTAGTTCTTGTCTTAGTTCCTTGCTTGGTTGTAAGTTGTCTAAATTTTGGCTGATTCTGCAATTTTAAATCTGTTTTTTTTTTCCTTATTCTTTGATCTTCTGCAGTCTTTGGCTGAGAAAGGAGGAACCGATCTTGAGAAAATAATTGCTCATCCAAACTTTTTCCTTCTTGCAACAATGAATCCTGGCGGTGATTATGGTAAAAAGGAACTGTCCCCAGCTCTTCGCAATCGGTTCACTGAGATATGGGTACCCTCAGTCACTGACCCAATTGAGCTTAAAAGTATTGCTCAAGAGAGGTATTTGAATCAAGATAATCATAACTGCAAACTGAGTTTACATATGATGTATTGTACTTATTGTTACTTCCAAAAAAATATGCTAATTTTGCAGGATTATAGATTCTGAACTCTCCTATGTTGTGGATCTTATGCTACATTTCTGGGAGGTACGTTCCATTTTTATTAATTATTATACTAAAGAAGTGTAAAATAACTGAAATTGGACTTATATACTTGAGTTGCTTGGTGTGTGCATGAAAAAGGCACATCCTTGTGGTTGCGTTACTCTAATCTTAGGCCTAGTTAAATCATGAAGATAACTGTTTTACTTCAAGATATCTCTCATCTGTTGTTGCAAGAATTATTTGAAGCTTGTAACTTGCAAATGGGAAATTGACATGTTGGTTAGAGTTTCTAATTGTCCAATTATCTGTTACCTTTTTGGAGGCACTGCTCTCTTTTGTGATGTCTGCCACATTTGTGTGCTCCTGGTTACAGGTTCAAAGTTTTTTAAGCACGGTTTTTTTTCTTATTTTGTTGATTGAATCCATTTGATAATTTATTATTTGCTTTTTCTGTGGTTTGTTGAGTACTATGTGACTGGGTTTAATCCCAGTCACGTTAGTAATCTGGGGCAACTGGGCGAGACTCATATTGTGGCCCAAATACTGTTGTTTTGTACCAAATAGTGAGGTTTGAAAATTTGCCCTCCAATAGGCAGTTCTGGTGAAATTGCATTAAATTAGGGTGGCCAAAAGGCACAACTTTTTGCGATGTGCATATTGTAGCAGATGGCTTGTTTTCCAGTGAATGACAAACACAGGTGGAATGCCAGAATTCACTTAATTGGATTTCTACTAAGAGTATGCAAAACTTTTGTACAGTTGGATGATCGAGTATAGGTTTCGGGATTTGATCCTTACACTGTTGGGGAACAACTTTGCAATTGTGTTGGGATGTTTACAATTTGTGAACATGTAATAGACTTGTATTTTTAGAAATTGCTTGGAACACATTTGTTATATTTACGGAAATAAATTTGCGTTAAGGCATTGTCCCACTTTTGGTTTCTTTCGTGAAATTGATGCTTCGGTGCACCCGCAGTGAGAACTGGTCACTCGGTTCGCACAATGGTTTTCTCAAGAGTCATTGTTTGAAAGTGTTTGTGGACAAACATTGTTTTGCTGACACTCCAAAACCACGTGGAAAATTGTCCAAAGCTGCCACACATGTAAAGAAGCTGTTTAACCACAAATTACTAAATGGAAGTAGATTAAAATATTCTTTTGTTGGTTTTCTTATAGTGTCCTTGCGATAATGAGTAGTTGTTCATTTCGTCATATTGTATGCTGTCTATTCTTTATTCTCTTCTGTCTTGCAGTGGTTCAACCAGTTACAAACAGGAAGAATGCTTACTGTGAGGGATCTCTTGTCATGGGTGGACTTCATTAGAGTGACAAAGAGTGGCTTACTGCCTGAGAATGCATTCTTACATGGGGCCTTCCTTGTTTTGCTTGACGGATTAAGTTTAGGTATATTCTTACTTGGTTTTGGTGGCTCCATCTTTCTGTTGTGAGTGGATAATACATGCTGGCCTGTTCTTTTTCGGGCTTTTGTTCCCGGACTTATGCTTTTGTGAAAAATGTATGGCATATAGTGGGTGTTGTTTGCGCAAGAAAGTTACAGTTTTGGCTGTAAATTGATGCCTTTTACAGAAAACTTACAAAAATACTTCCTCGTCCCAATAGAATTGAAATACTAGGCAACATAGTGACTGCGAGATTCTTAAATTGGATGACAGAATCACCTCCTGTATTAGATTGCTTACCCTTTTGGGCCAAGTACTGGTGTCGAAAGACACTTTCTGGCCATGAGAACGGAATTCGCGCGAGATACGCAAGTTGGTAATCAGACATGTCGTTTCACAGGGCACCATAGTGACTGTAGTAATATTGAGTTGGATGGCAGAATCACACCCTGTGCTACACGGACCCACGATTTCGGGCCGAGTACTGGAGTGGACACGAAATTCCCGGGCATGGGAATGTAATTCGCACGAGATACATGACTTGGTAATCGTACACGCCGTGTCAGAATGGCTTAAAGAACTTGCAGGAGGGAAAAAGATGGATCTCGTGATGGGAAAGTTTTGCAATATGGATGTGGAAGAATTGCTGCCTTGCAGATCCGACAGCATCGAAGTACTGTGTTGCAGATCTGGTCATGGATGAAGCTTGTAGAATGTAGAGGTTGAAGAAGGGATTTCTAGGGTTGTTTTTTGGAATAGCGATCAAGGCCGTTTAGGGGTCCGAAAACATGAAATAGATGAGCCAATCTCTTTTTGTTTTTGGGCCTGTAAGCTGTCAAAAAGCAGTGATGGTGATTGACCGGTGGTTCACGCTGGCATCGTCTTATATGATTGTTAACGGCTGTGAAGTGTGAACCAATAGAACTTCTTACCTTTTCCTTTTTCACATTTGAGCTTTGGTGTCATCAAGTAACTACATGAGACAAATTACATAGAGCTTGTACATGCGGAATAGTAATTTGCTTTTTTCTCTCAAAAATCCTAAATATATGTTTTACTATATGTAAGACGCTTTGCTGGCCTCTTTTTTACCAAGTCCGTATATCCTAATTTCTAAGAAATACACTGGGCCCATGTAACATAGCTACTATCCTGTTACCACTACCATGAGGGAAAAGTAAGAAAATCTGATATTTTGACATTGCTTACTCTCTAACTACTGAGCATCTTGGTACTGCTAGAGTTTAAGTGTGTAGATAATTCTAATGGGTCCGTTTGCGAGATGGCAGAACAGGACACATATGGTGGTGCTGAATATAGATGTGGATCTATAACATCTCTCTGATGAAAATTAGAGAATAATTCCCATTACTGACTACATCTATATGACTTTTTGCTTATTACTTTACTATCGACACTACTCCAACTGACAGACTTTTAGTTTCTTTTTCCTGGTTTTTTCTTGGTCTGTAACTTTTAAGTACAAAAATAAATTGCAGTTCCGTTTGAAAGACGAAGAATATATGTAGTCATATTCTAGAAACAACAATATCTGCTTTGAATTTCAGGTACTGGTATTTCAAAAAATGATGCTGCAGACTTGAGAAGGAAATGTTTATCTTTTCTTCTGGAAGAACTAAAGGTTCGTCATTGATGTTATAGACTGCTTTACTTGCATAACGTTCTACAATATTTTTTTTTTAGTTGTAGGGGATATTTAGGGTCCTAACTCCTAGTGTTGGATTAGACATAAATGTATTTGAAAGACCTTTATATGGGAAAATCTGACCTCTGGATACTTGGTAGACCTATAGTTGTCTGGTTAGAAGTGTTTATGGTGTGGTATTTAGATGAAATTGAACTTATCAAGAGATACAATTAGGCCACTGAGCTAGGTACTCTTTGAACCATGACCAAGCTGTGTGCTGTTGGTCAGTCTTTTGATGGGTTCAACTTCTGAAGAATGAAATTATCCACTAGCGAATGATTCTGGAAAAAACATATGCAAAGCAAATCACGTGTTAGCGGGAAACTATGGCTTGGTTTCATCAGCTCTTCTGAAGAATATTGTTGGTTGGCCATTTTTCCATTCTACTAGTAATCAGCATTATCAACATCTTTCATTCACTACTGACCAACCCATTTTTCTGCGCGGGGCCTTTTCTGGATCTGTTGGATCATGGTATCTAACACGTACATATGCTTTCATGCATATTTAACATGGCAACCATACAGATGTCATTGGTTTCATAATTTTTGATATTGAAACAGAAAGACATGCTTTCATTTTTAGACATGGTATTAAAGAATCTGTACTTGTTCCAATCTTTATCAAACTGGCATCTTTTCATCTTAGAGAATTGTATCATTTGACTTGGTTCTGTGCCTTATTCTTAATTGCCTTAGCTTTTGCTTTGGAGGATTACATGTGTATCATATGCTATTGACAAATGCTTTTTTTTTTCTAATATTGTTGCAACAGGAGTGCAACCCTAGTTTAAATTGCTCAAACCTGTCTGTAATGGAGAGTTTTGGTTCCGAGGATATTGGTGAGACTGCAGATTGCAATTCATGCAGTGCTATGCCTAGTGAGAGCCTGTTTGGTATTCATCCATTCTACATTGAGAAAGGTGTGTTTCTCTCTTAGGATAAAGTTGTTCTCTTTTAAGGCTTGAAATGAGTTATTTTTCTTCTTTTTAAACTTTTGTCCTAAGAAATTGAATCAAATTTACGTTGGGAACACTGACATTCATGGCGACATTTGGAAGAATAAATGAATGCGGAATAAGTAGTATATTCTTATGATGGCCGAAGAAAGGTTATAAAAATTTCTTACAATGGTTAAAGAAAAGTAAGTCAAGAGAAGCTGGACTATTATTGCATTGGACTCTCTGAATATCCTTAGTAATGGTTGAAGCAGTGATATCCCCGAGGACTCGGAAGTTTCGTTGTTTGGCCTCTATATCCTTACTAAAGTTGAATCGCACTTATAAAAGTAGAAACCGTATGCACTGGTGGATCTTGTGGTATTATTGAAGTCTAACCACCAACTTGTGTACATTCACTTTTGGTTGTACTCAGGCAGAACTTCTCAAGAGGGGGCTTTGTTGGTGCTTAGTGCATATGATGTTCTTATGTGCTCCATTTTTGTCTTATTGCAGGTGATGACCTTTTTGAGGACAAGGGGTTTGAGTTTCTTGCACCAACTACACGCAGAAATGCCTTGCGGGTTTTGCGCGCCATGCAGCTTCCGAGGCCTGGTATTCTTCTTTAGAGCTGTTGATGTTAATCAGTTCATAATGTATGGAGTACGTTGGGATTGGGATATATGGAAGGTTCTTTGACATTTTGATTTTCTTCTCTTCTATTTGCTGAGTTTGTAGTTCTACTGGAAGGTAGTCCAGGCGTTGGGAAAACCAGTTTAATTGTTGCCCTTGGCAAATATTCTGGGCATACGGTCGTGCGTATAAACTTGTCTGAGCAGGTTACTCATTCTCGTTCTTACCATTTTGTTGTGATTCCCTAATACCATCTTTTTCGACCTATCATTTTCGTCCTTCCTCTAACTGAGTTACTGTTACATATTTTGGGTGCTAATAGTTCCGGTTGGCTGTGTGCAGACCGATCTTATGGATTTGCTGGGGTCAGACTTACCTGTTGAGAGTGATGAAGGAATGCAATTTGCATGGTCCGATGGCATCCTTTTGCAGGTTGAGAGCTGTGTCCTATTGACTAACTTGTCTTTTATTGACATGAAAACCTAGTTGACTTTTCTATGCGTTGGTTTAATTAGGCTTTAAAGATGGGCTCTTGGGTTCTGCTGGATGAACTAAATCTTGCTCCACAATCTGTCTTGGAGGTGTTCTCTTGTACCTCTTACTTTTTCCCTACATATACCTTTTAGTGGATATTCGTAAAGTTTTGTTTCTAATGTTCTAGTGTTGCAAGATTTGTCGACTAATACATGAATTCTGTATCATAGGGACTGAATGCTATTTTAGACCATCGGGCTGAGGTTTTCATCCCAGAGCTGGGTGTTACTTATAAGTGTCCACCATCCTTCAGAGTTTTTGCTTGTCAAAATCCTTCAAATCAAGGTGGAGGCAGGAAAGGCCTCCCAAAGTCCTTTCTTAACCGTTTTACAAAGGTAGTGCTTACCTTACATCTTGCAAGTCCTGATATATACCTCGAATTTCTTACCTTCATATAAATGGAGCATACTAGTGTACCTTGTGATTTGTTTCAGGTCTACATTGAAGAGTTAGTGGAGGATGACTATCTTTTCATCTGCAGTTCACTCTATCCATCAATTTCCAGGCCTATACTTTCAAAACTGATTCTATTTAATAAAAGACTGCATGAAGACATTATGTTACATCACAAGTTTGGTCAAGATGGTTCCCCATGGGAGTTTAATCTGCGTGATGTCATTCGTTCTTGTCAGATCATTCAAGGTGCTGTATATTACCAGTTTTTTTAACAAACCATTATCATTTTGTTGAGATTTGTAGGGCTGGTTTGTAAAATTTGTTGGTCATTTTCAGGTGCATCCGGAAAGTCACAACTCGATCGATTTCTGAACACTGTGTATGTTCAAAGAATGCGTACCTCAGCTGATCGCCAAGAAGTGATAAAGCTCTATGAACAGGTGTTTGGGGGGAAGCCATTGTTAAATCTTAATCCAAGGGTGCAGCTCAATCCTCGGTACTTGGTTGTGGGTTCCACTTACATTAGTAGACATCATTCTCAGTCATTAAGGGAATCTAGTGGCGAGCTTAAAATTTTGCCTGCCCAACGTTTTAACTTGGAAGCTGTGGCCCATTGTGTACAGCAACAGTGGTTGTGCATATTGGTTGGTCCACCATCATCTGGAAAGACCTCATTGATAAGACTGCTTGCTCAGCTCACCGGTAATGTCCTAAATGAGTTGAGTCTTTCATCCACGGCTGACATATCTGAGTTACTTGGATGCTTTGAGCAGTATGATGCCTTCCGAAATTACCGGCTTGCCATTGCTCGAATCCAGTGTTATATAAATGAGTACTGCAACTTGCAGATGGAATCTTCAAGTGAGGCGTATACACGAAGAGAAGGCTTGATTACCAGGTGGCTTTCCTTCTTATCAAGCATTGGTTATGGTTTTTCAACTTCTTCAACATACGATGAAAGTTGGAGGACGAGATCCTTTAATTATGTTTCTTTGTTGGTTGAGATTATTAAATGTCTAAGGTTGCATCGGGAGAAAGATATTCTACCAGTATCTTGGTCATCTATGGACCTGGATAAAACCCTGATAACAGTCAGAAAGTTGCAAGATGACCACAACAGAAGACGATCTTCTGCAAAGTTTGAATGGGTTACTGGATTACTGATAAAGGCTATTGAAAATGGAGAATGGATTGTTCTAGAGAATGCTAATCTTTGCAATCCCACGGTTTGTATTCACTTTAAGTGTTCGTGGATTTTGTTAAAATATGTAGTAGTGCGAGATCTTCAGTATTTTATCGTAATTGATCAAGTTCTAACAATGCATATGCGTCTCTTTATATAGGTTCTTGATAGGATCAACTCTTTGGTTGAGCAGTCCGGGTCAATAACAGTTAACGAATGTGGTACTGTAGATGGAAAGCCAGTTGTTCTTCATCCCCACCCCCAATTTCGGATGTTCCTCACGGTCAATCCTACTTATGGTGAAGTCTCCCGCGCTATGCGGAATAGGGGTGTTGAAATCTGTATGATGGAGCCCTATTTGCTACTTGACGAAGCACGTACTGAAACTGAACTGAAAGATGTAAAGAGATTTCTTGTCCTTTCTGGTATCCCTGTTAGTGAGTTCATTGATTCAATGGCCAATGCCCATATTTATGCTAGGGATGAAGGTTTGCACCTTGGTGTTACCATCACTTATCTTGAACTTGCACGGTGGGTACAGCTATTCCAGCGGCTTCTTACTAGTGGAAATCAGCCTGTCTGGAGCCTCCAAATCAGTTGGGAGCATACTTATCTTTCCTCTTTAGGCGAGGTGGAAGGAAAAGAAATTGTTGATCATATAAAAGTTTCTTATTTATCAGTTGTCAAACTTCACAAATTTGATCCCTCTCAAAGAGGTTCTTCGTGTTTGCCAGGAGGATGGCCTACCCTTCTAAAATTACGGGATTATGTGTTGTACTCAAAAGAGACTTCTGTCCAACAAAATTGCATGTATCTGGAGTTTCTGGCCTCTCAGGCTGCATCTTATTCGGTTGGTGTTGCCTTGAGTTGGCTACCGAAGGAACAAGCTCTAAATGCTAGTGGGAGATCTCTGGGGACTGACTTGGTGAATTTGAAGATATTGCATTCAGGAATGTTTCCTAAGGCTTCAAATGATATGTTTATTACTTGTGGTGGGAAAACAGAATCTGACTTGGCATGCACTAGAGAAGTGATGTTCATTGCTGCTAATTGGATTATGGAGCAGGCCACGGAAAGCGATCTTCAACTTTATCTTCTCTGGTTTAGCTGGTTTGCTTCTCAATTAGCACCAATCTGTCAATTCTTTAATACTTATGTGACTTCCTTGGAAAGAGAACTCAAACACCCTATTTGGGATTGTATTCATAGTTGTGGCCACGAGCTTATGACTCGTCATGCAGTTGATTTACATACAAAGCCTATACCGATGCTATCTCTGGGATTAGTTGATTTATCTCTGCCAGATGAGATGTCAAAATCCTGCAGTGAACTTCTTGAGAATGCAATTAATTCTGTAGGCCTACTGAGGCGTAGCTTTCAACAGTGGGATGTTGAGAGTGCGTACGAGTTCGTTGGTAAAGCTCGTTATTTTGTACCTGTATTGAGATCTCTCCGAAGGTTGGAAGAACAAGTGCTTGCTTACTTGTCGGGTCTCCTTCTTTTGATGTTCTTTTCCAATTATACGATGATCTCCTTGATGATCACATATCGTTTTGGAGGGCACTTACCTCATCTCAGTTTGAGTACTTGCTCATTTCTTGGCATTCTGTCCAGAAGGATGTTGTGAAACTACAAGACTTCTGTCCTGAAGTAGTCAAGGATTTTCAGGTGAGCCCACCCTACATTCTCTTTTCTCTCCTTTTGCTGGTCATGTTTCTTTATATCTAATTTTTTATCTGGTTCTTGCATAGGAGGAGAATAAGAACTTGGAAGAAGTTTCATCTTGGTCAATTCATTCACAAAAATCCTTGCTCTGGGTCCATGGAGGTCATCCATTTGTATCTTCTTCTGCTGATGTATGTCAGAAACATTTTGAGCTATTAAGCCTTTGTGAAATGTTCTGGCGGAGAAGGACGATATCGTGGGACCGTGGTATGTCTTTATGGTCCATCTTACGAAACAGCCATCAGAAACTTGTTCCCCCCCCCCCCCCTCCCTCCCTTCCTTTCTCTCTCCCCTTTCTAAGTGCACCTCTTATGTTGAAACAAATATTTGTGTAGCTGTGGCAGACAGTCCGATTGATGTTGCTGTGTCTTTTATGCCTGAACTTCGATTTCTTGCCATGCAAGGTAAGTTCTTTTAAAACTGTTGGCTGTTATGTCATAAGTGGCTTTTGATTTTGTTGAATGCTTTGTTTATTTCTGATAGTCTACGAACTTTACTGCCTACACAAGATCAAAGATAATTAGGCACTGTGAAATCTCCTTTCAGGGATTGTTCTGCAACATGTAAACTCCGAGAAATGCAATTATGACTGGTTTTGTGCTACCGTGAAATAAGCCCTGAATATCGTTCGGCAACATGTATCGGTTTTATGCATGTTGTTGAATCATCATTTCAAGCTTTGCCACTATGTGATGAAGCAGCCCACATTCTACTTTTTGGGGAACTCCAAAATGGGTATTAGTATTTAGGATAATTCGACTAGTATGGGGATATTACGGGGCTTCTAAGGGCCTAGGTTCCCTGACCCGTATAGCAAGCTTCTCAGGTTGCTTTGGACGTTCCCAACCTTGTGGGTCGTGGGTCACGTGCGGGTTGTTTCTACTTGAACATTGCCTGATAAGTTTGTGGAGTTGCAAGGCTTTCAAATAGGGGAATGATTCAGTCGCACACTCCATCCCACTTTGATGGGAGATGGAGGAAAGTAAAGCCCAAAAAGATCCATAATATTGCCCAAGATAAGGCAGCAAAGGCTACAAAACATCAAGAGATCTAGCTTGGTTGGATAGTAGTGACACTTGTGCCTGTTCGGGTATATATCGTTTTGGAGGGAAACAAGTACTTTTACGTAAGCTTACTACTGAGTCCTATGTATGTTCTGTCGTGGGATATCTCAGTACATTGTTTACTAGACCTCCAGCGAACTTTTAGGAACTCAATAGATGCGGCACCAATGTTATAAAGTGCAAGTCCATAGTATTCAGGATGGATCTAGTGCCTTAATCCGCGGCAAAGCAATTTGAAAAAGTGACATCTTTAATAGAAAATTACCATATTGCTGGGTTTCCCCATTTTGGCCTCTTTAGGTTTGTTGCTTTCCCCGCCAGCTGCATCAAGTGGACTAATCAAACAATTGATCCACAAAGAAAGTGATCTGGATACAACGGAGTTGCTCAAAACAACTAATTTTTGAGAATGAGACCCTGATTAGTTGACGTCTCTCTCTCTCTCTCTCTCTCTGTCTATCTCTCTCTCTCTCTCACACACACACATACACACAATGTGTGTGTGTTTCTCTCTCTCCCCCCCCCCTCTCTCTCTCACTCGAGGAAAGAGTAGCCGAAAAGGTAATGATACATGCTTTACCTCTGATCCATATCTGTCCTCTCCTTATGAAGCTCGCGAGGCTAGAATGGGAGAGACGCTTTTCAAGATGTTTCTGTGGTTATTTGCAGGCCCTATAGTGTCAATTGATGACGACAGCTATGTTGGGGTTATGGAGAACTTCTTAGAATCCTAACGCCTTGACTAAGCAGGAGGATGAGGGGTACTTTGGGTGCACCTTTTGTAAAGAGTAGGTGGAGGTCTGATGGTGAATCAAGGGCATGAAGTTGAGAAGTTGGATCAATATTGCTCAAGGAGAGTGTTGCAGCTTGTCAAAGTGGAGGTGTGCTCCTGGACTGCTGTGCTATCTGAATCTCAGAAGTGTGGGGAGGCCAAGGATGCTATATGGCTCAGAGAGTAGCTAAAATGTGAATGCTTAGACGGATGAGTGGTGCACAAGGAGGGTAGAATGAGGAAACAGATAAAAGCAAGAAAGTCGGAGTGGCTCCAACTGAGGAAAACTTAGTCGGTTGTAGCATGGTAGATATAAACTGACAACATGGGGAGTAGTTGCATGAAATGACTTGATTGCTATGACTCCATCAGAAAATGTGTGGGTAGAGGAGAAATTGTGTGCTTAGATAGGGGAAAGTAGAAGATAGTGGACCCCAACTAGTTTTGCATAGAGGTGCTGAAGATGATGGCCAGTGTGCATATACTTAATTACTCTGGTTTATGTTCTCTGTGGTGTGGGTAGTACGTTTTGACCTCCAGCGGTATGCTCATAGTTGAGCAGGGAGACAGGGAAATATAGAAAGAGAATAAATAATCCAGAAGGGAAAAATTAATTAGGGTAAATAAGTATTGTACTCCTTTTAGCTATGAGGATAGTGTTTAAAAGGTCCTCCATTTATGAGATGTTTCAAAGCAGTACAGTGTCTTCACTTCCATTTACAATCAAGTCCAAACTGTAAATTGGACTTGATTGTTAATTAAAATGGTCCTTTAGCTTTGGCTTATGTCTAAAGGGTCCTCTATTGATGAAATGTTTCAATGTAGTGGACTAGCTGAAGGTTCTTCAATAAACCGTAGTTGGAAGTACCACACCGTACTGGCCGGTACTGATCATTTTAGTGCTAAACCGGTACAATCCACACATTATTCCATACAGCTAGTAATACCGGTCATACCAGCTGGCAATTAAACAGTTCTTGGTTAAGAAAAAACAGTTCTCATGGTAGATTGATTGAGAGAGAGCAGTTAGGTGTTGCTAATTAAAGGAGAACAAGATAGATCTAGCAATATCCAAGCATGAACTTTGCAAATTGATGTCGGAAAGGATCTAATCTAAGACGTCCTAAGATTGAGGACAAGAGTGAGGGGGAACAGGAAAGGGGAAAAGTAAGGGTGAGTTGATGGTCTGTATTAACATAGTCTGTTTCATTCGTTTTGCAGGTTTAGTTTTGGCTGCCATATTTTCATGCTAGGCATACTAACATCTCTTTATTTCCTCCTGCACTTTTGCATTTGCGTTTTGTTTAATCAACACTATCTGTGTTACAAGGTGTATGTATCTCAGCCTATATCATGGATAAGGTTGATCAAGATGAACTCGACGTTATACATCAGTTAGAGGAGATCCATCAGGTTTGCCTACGTTATATTGGTAATTGTCTCTCTCCGAAAATGGATTTTATGACCACTCAATATGTTATTTCTGCAGCGGCTTCTGAGAAAATATGAATATGAGAAAGCCAAGTTGGAAGCCAGTTTTGGAGCTACTCAACAAGAGCTTTTGCTTGCAGACTTATCCGCTTGTTGTGTCTTTTCCCCTTATATGTTGTGCCAAAAGCCTGGCTTTGAAAGTTGGATGGACACTCTGCCCTTAGTTGATGAAACAAGTTTCTTTCTTGATATGAGGATACTACAAGAGCTATCAAAGATCTATGTGCTTGAAGACGAAGAATTGCAACTTGTGAGTTCAACTTATCTTTAGTTTACATTATCAATAAAAGTAGCCTTCATTAATATGAGCCATTTAACATTCCTTAGAGAGTGGATGTTGTTAGCTGTCTCAAAAGGCTAGCCGAATTATCGCCTTTAGATCCTGATATAGTGGGCTGAAAATTCACTTCTGTGCATAAGATTGCGGCTTATGGTGTAGGGCATTCAAGTCACCTGATTGTTCTAGTAAAAGGGAATTTAGAACAAAATCAAACCCAAAATTGTTGGCATATTATGTGTATCTGCTTTACACCCTCCTCTGGCTATGATGTAATTTTTTGGTTTCGACCATGGGGCATTCATTGTTAGTCTCATTTTCTCATAGCCTATGAGAATTAAACATGGCATCAAAAGTCTGGTTTAGCAAAGTCTTGGGCTGGGTCCCCCAGCTTGCATTCAGTCCCTTTATGTTTGTGCTGTTCTGATATTATGCTGTTCTCCGGGATGATGGGAACCTTTGGCTCGCCTCTCTGTTGGCGGAGGTTAAAGGATGAAATACACAGTTGCTTTAATCCAATCTCCCCTTATGGTGCATGGGGCACTTGTTTTGAATTTGAGGTTTGGAGGCCACTTCATAAACGATGCAAGTTGTAGAATTGTATGGGGGAAAAGAACTTCACCACTTTGTACTTTGCTCGGAAGCTGTATACGTCTTCAGTTTTGATTTTGGTGTTATTTGTGCATGATTACACCCATATACATGTCTCTCTGTGTGTGTTTGACCTAATATTGAGACACGTCTGAGTATTACATAGATTCTCATTTCCATAATTGCAGAAACTTCCATTGTTTTATGGACAATTCTTTTTTAAGAGGATTTCTCTAACTGTATGGAACTATGGTAATATATCATGATGGTTATGGTACTTATGGTGTCATAATGTTGGCATATATAGAAAAATATGTGACTTCGTACAATTTTGAAAGGTGGACTCCTAATTTGTGACTTACTTTTTCATGCTATTCTGCCCTTTATCTTGATCTTAAGTTCTTAACGACCATGAATCTTGCTTTCTTCTCCCTAATAGGCTTTATCTCATCTGTCTGACCGTCTGGAGTCTACCTTGAGTTTTTCGATGAACTTCTCATCAAGGGCTCCCACTGCTTTTCTACCACATCAAAAAATTTTATGGACTTTGGATGCTTGGTCATCAGTTAATGGAGGTCCATTCCATCCTTTTGTCTATTGTCTATTCGGTTTTTGTGTTGTTTCCAATCGCTAGTTCTAACATATCTAAGTTTTTTTGCAGTAAGCGCAAAAATTTCTAGTTTTGTGCTTGAGATGTGGTTTCGGTGGCATACTTCTTTGTGGAGTCATGGTCCAGCTCTTGCACAGGTATGTACCATAAATTATTGAAATGATGTAAATAATGTTGTCAAGGTTGTCTATATTAAGCTTTTCTTGTGTATTGGTCATGCAGAACCGCTTGGGCCTTCTTGTTAATGCTGCTTTGTTCCCTACTATGATTTTCCAGCCTGTAAAAACAGCTGCCATTGACAACATACTGTAAGAATCCTGCTATAAGTGTGGTTGAAGCATTTTTTAAGTTACAGGTGTAGTTAATCGTAAAAGAAAATTTAAAAAATACCAGGTGATTCCTAAACCTTAAATTTTTTCTAGTGGGTTTGGGGGAAGGTTGGGACCAGGCATCTTCTCTGTTACTACTAAACACTATAGGTAAATCATATGTACTTCTTATTACTATGCATCATGTTTTGGAATTTTGTTACCATGTGTTGATCTCTTCATTCAAATGTCATGTCACGATCAAACGGAGAGACTATGAAATAATATGCTGCATCATAGTTTTCAGTACCCCACTTTTGTATATCGTATCATATTCTGCACCATGAATAATAATTCGTCGTGTGAATTGCTGAATATACGATAAAGAATAGAAAGGACAACTGTTGATAGTTGTGATAAGCATAGGTGATACAGTTTTTAGCAGTGAAAAGCTCGAAAAAAAACACAACAAAAAAAAAAAATAGTAGATTGCGGGGGCAGGGGATTTTAAATGGCGTGTAAATCTGCCATACCATACCCCTGATATGAACTTCAATCTTAAGGTATGAGTCCGCCCTTGCATGCAATTTTGTGTCTTTTTATGTCGGTATCTCTGCATCATGAAATATCTGTCGCATAATGTACGATATTGAAGAATCTGTGCGTTGGGACATAAATTTTAAACTAAAAGTATGCAAATTTTCACGTGTCTCCGATTTTTACTGGACGGTTGAATCTTAGTTGCACAAAGCGGGGGCGGGGGCGGGTGCGGGGGAGGGGGCGGGTGCGGGAGCGGGGGCAGGGGCAGGGGCGGGGAAGCGTAAGCACCAAGAAGAATCTGAGGCTGGGAGTAGAGTTGTCAAACGGGCCGGGCGGCCCGTGGGCTGGCCCGGCCCGGCCCCATCCATGAACAGTAGCGGCCCAGCACAAGCGGGCTTGGGGCCTGGGCCTGGACCAGGCCTTCAGTTTCTGCGAAAAAGCCCGGCCCGGCCCGGAAACGGCCCGGTTTGGCCCGGCCCGAAGTCGGCCCGGTTCTGGCCCCACCACTTGTTTGAATTTTTTGCTTTTCCCCCCCTTTCTTCCACCCCTTTTCCAAAATTCCACTTTTACCCCCCCCCCCCCCCAACAGCATTGTTATGTGTTAAGATTTTATTAATAAAGCTCACCAAGAAGAGTATGAAAATGTTTAACATATAATAAAAAATATAATGGCTAACAAATAAATATGTATATACATACATACATATATATGTATATTACTTATAATGAAATAAAAGGATAAAGATTAGGTTCGTTAAATTGTGAATATTGCCTAGAGATGAAATTTAAAATTGAATAACAAGAAAAAAAAAAAAAGGGCCCGGGCCCGGCCCAAGCCCGGCCCTAGATATTGGGCCTAGGGTCAGGGCCTGGACTGGGCCTAGGTTTGCCTTTGGCAGGCCCGGCCCGGCCCGGTTGGCAGCCCCACTGGCCCGGCCCCGGCCCGGCCCCACAGCAGGCCCGATGGGCTTGGGCTGGGCCGGCCCAAGCCCGGCCCTTTGACATCTCTAGCTGGGAGCGGCTTGAATAAATAAATGCGTAAAGAGTATTATCATTTGTTTAGCATAGTTTACATAGATAGCAACAACAAACAAGGAGACTTTAAGGACTTGAAAGAAGAGAGAAACAAGGAATTGAGTTGAAAAGAGCTTGATTTTCATGTATTCTATCACTTGTTCCATGCATCTCTATCCAACTAGCGGGATCGAGTTCCCATCTTAGCTTGGGACGAGATCCCATGGAACTCCTAATTTGGGATCGCATAAGCGAGTTTCCGAGAGAGAAACGTCACCATATTAGGAGTTTCCTGCAACTAAGGGTTGAATGGGACGAGCAGATTTTGAATTTATTCAAAGTTCGAATCCACACTATCTGAACTTGAAGGGTAAATAAGGGCGCACATATTCTGCTATGAATTGGTGGGCTGATGCTTGGAGGTTTCTTTGGGCCCAATTAGATTTCGTTGCACCATATGGACTCAAAGGTTGACTTTGCACCTTAAGTCGAGACCTGCCAAGGATTCACATTTTATTTCTAATTTTAAAACCCACTGGGTAAGAAGTATATCTGTCACGTGGTAGTATTATCTTCAGAGGATAAGCCAAATAAAGGAGGACTTATCAATAGATGCAGACTGATAAGCTTGAAGGATCCTTGGGGAAGGCTCTTTATAAAGAAGAGACAAGTCCTACGGGAGGAGGTTCAGCAGTCGAGGTTCACCAGAAGCAGTTAAGAGGAAGGAAAGAGCTTAAATAGAAACCCTAAAGAAACCTTCAAGCATTATGGCTTACAGGTATAACTTATAAGGGTTCCAACAACTGTTTGTGGAAACTTTGTAAACTTAGGGGTTGACCCCCATTATTGAATAAATTCCTACCTTTTGTGTTTGTTTCTCGTCTATTTCATGGAGGTTTTAATCATTATTTTACTTCAGCGATGGAATTAACGAACTGACAACTGTCAGATCGGAGATCTGGGATCCCCGCAATTAAGAAATAAAAGTTGGCACCAAAACTCAGTGCAGATGGATTTTTGTTCGCTCATGAATTTTGAGACCCTTAGTTCTTCAAGTGCCAACACTGTGCTGCATGCTCTTGTCCTTTATTCTTGCTGTGACCTGGATATTTTATTATTCGTAGTCTCCCCATGCACTAACATGGACATATGAACTTATTCTGTATTATCTAATTGAAGAATAATAGAATATCTTTCAAATTATGCTTTGAATTTGTATTTAATGCTTTCGATCTTCGTATGTAGATCTTCTAAAGAGTTATGTTTTTACATCTCTGTTCCCTGATTCAAATTCAGGCAAAGTTCTACTATCAGGGATTATTCTGTTCAGAGATCGAAACTTAGAGTTGCTTCACGAAATGTTTGGCAAAGTTATCCTTGCGTGGTTAATATCCACAGTTTCTTTCTGCTTTCTGCTCGGTCTCTCTTTCAACAGGTAGCTATCATTTAGAAGAAATACTGCAGTTTTACTACTTTAAACTTCAACAACACACTTTCCATTTTTGGCACCCTCTTCTTTCAGATTATACTTGCCCATAAAAAGTCATTCGAAGCTGATAAGTTCTCTGCAATCAAGTCCTTACTTGCTTACGCTCAGGAAAATCTGATTACGGTACTTCCTTTCTGTCTCTCTCTGGCGTGCACAGATGTATAGATGCACTAACATATGTACTAACACACACACTCTCTCTTAAAACCTTCTTACTTTTGTTCAAATCATGAAATGTTACTCACTTTAGTTCTCTTAAACTGCGAATTGGTGCATTTGATCTATTATTCATGAATTAGAGAGAGAATAAGTTACTTTTGCTTTAATTGCTTTTTCATTCATTAACCACTACTTGATTGTTTCTTCTTTTTACAGGAACGTGATATGAATCTTATGATTTCCCTTCTTGCCTCTTCGAGCCATCACGGATTGACTTCCTTGATTAAGTCATTCGTTGAGCCACTGATTGGAGACATATATTTGAAATCCTCATCTACTGGTGTGTATATCGTCACCTAATTAGCTTAAACACTCAGTTTACTGTTTATCCTAATCGATAAGTCAACTTTCGAAATTGATATCTTGTCTTCCCTGCTGGCCTGCCTACATCTTCAGACCCTGTATATACTGTTGGATGTGCATGGCTGCGGCTTGGGGGCTTACGCTACCATCTCTTGATATACTGTGATGATCTGGATCCTGCTGTGAAGTACTTGTTGAAGTATTCACAATTGATGGGAAAGATTGCTGCACTTGAACTTGAAATGGAGGTATCTCTCTTTTTCATATGTACAATTTGAGACATGCGTGCTTGTTTTTTAGAACCATTATTTGGGTATTCTTGTGCAGTCACGCTAGGATGACTTGTAAAGTTTTATATTAAGCTTGGTATGAATGGTTGGGCCCATTCTAACAGCTTAAGCTTTTAGTGGAGAGAACAGCTTTACGTGGTAGCAGTTCTTCTTGCTTGGGTTTTGTCCCCCTTCATATTAGAGCATTTTGCACTCCATTCATTTGTCTCCAACTGCCTACCACATGCAATTGGAGGCTTGCACTTGACGAGGGTTTTCTTTTTATGTCTGTGATCATTCAAGGCCACTGTGGAGTAGATTTACATGTCATGTGCATGCCAACCCTTATGTTTTGCTGTTCTTCCTGTTATCCCTTTCACTTTCTCAGAGAATTATTTTGTGGGCTTTGACTCCATAATATCAGGAGAGGGACAGAGTGAGGTTTAAGCACTTGCAAGTGGACCTGGGTGTGATCACCTGAATGCAATATCCTATTTAGCCTCTTCTTATATGTCACTACCCTTAATAACAATTCTTGGTTCCTTTCCAACGTCCACCCGTGTAATTCCTAGTTGCCGTTTAGTTAATAGCTTATGTCTACTGTGTCCTTGCCACACTTCATGCCTCTTGATCTACTATCCACCCGTATGCTCTATCATGTCTACCCAATTGCCGCCTCTGCTGTTCTGATCGAGTGTACAGGCTCCGTCCACGGTGTCACTATGATACCAAACTTCTCCTCGATCACCAAACCTCCTTCAATGCATGGAAACATAACGACCAACAATTGCCTTCCTTCTCACCGTCAAACACCAATTGCAATGACGATCTTAAGTTGTGAACCAGTTGATTGAACTGGACCAGTCGTTTCTAGCAAATCCTTAGACGTGGTCATCGGATGTTGACACTTAGCCACAAGTTTTGAGTGCGTGCACAAAACCAGTATGTATTGTATTGCAAAACTTCTTACTAATTATTGTTGCAGGTAAGGAAAGAATGTGCTCACTTAGCAGGATGTGCTCCATTTAGAGAAGCCGACAAACAAAGAAAAATGCTGTTAGAAAAGCTTGAAGCTGAGCGGACAAGGCTGCATAGAAAGGTCTATAGATTTATACTCTATTTTTATCTTTTCGGAGTTATCTGTCATTTATTTCCTATTGTTGGGCATGGAATTTCAAGCACTTACGACTTTTTGCTGTCTGCCTCAGATAGTCAAGTTACAAATTGAGAATATATTGCATTATCCTGGACGTTAACTATGCAACTTATTTCCTGACAACACAAAACAAGTAACATTGAACTTAATTCACACGAATTAACAGTTTTTGCTGGCCTCGTTGCCGTGTGTGTACTTCAGCATGGATTACTATGTGGTTGCCAGACATGTCATTGTGTGTTTGATTAGTTCTGTAAGAAAGCAACTTTTATGAGTACTTCTTTTGCTTATGTGGAGAATTGTAGTGGTTTTTCAAAATGACACGTACGTCAAATTGGGTTTTATATATTCCAAAGAATCTGTTACCATTTTGAAATATTGCAAGTTGAAGTTCCCCGTGTTTGTGTGGACTATTCGCTTGAGATGGAATTAGTGTTGAACTAACTTGGTGATGATGTCTTGCTCTCAGGTTGTTTTCCGTTCCGATCCAGGGAAATTTAAGAAGTTAAAATATGAATGTGATGAATTTGTTAAGTTGGTTACAACTTCAGTTTGTCTGGCCAAGGATGCTGATAGCATGAACATAGAAGCGCTTACTGACCATATGCAAAATTGGCAGGTATGTTGGTTTGTTTTGTCAGAAGTGTGATTGTTTTGTTATTAGGTTTGTAATTTCAGAATATTTGCCTTCGTTTGGAGTTGTTTCAAGCTATATGCATCAGGATCATCCATGTTTTTGCCTTTTTCTCTTTGATGAACCAGGAAACAGCGACCTGTTTTATCGAGCGGTTGTCGAGTGAATACTCTGGATATCTTGATATAGTGCAACCCGTTCAGGTTGCAGTATACGAAATGAAACTAGGTTTATCGCTAGTTCTTTCAAGTGCATTTTGTAAAGAGTTTGTGGACAGAGTCGACGTGGATGACATGGAGATTGTTCTGGTAATTAACTTATCGATGTATAATCTTTTCTAATAAGAATTATCTATTAGTCTTACTTTAATTGTTTAGCTATGTATTTCATAGTTGTTAACAGTTTAGTTTGGAATGACTCGCAGGGAACTGTATATGAATTTGTAAGATTCCCCAGGGGCTGTGCATCTAAAGCTGTTTCTCTAATGGATGAAAGCAGGCAGGGCAAGTTTTCTTCTACTTGTATCGAGTTCTCTACAAACATAAGCGCAATCGACATAAATGTGCTGGAAAAATTGGTTACTTTAAGCAGAGATGTCAATACTGACAAGACGGTTAGTGATTATTCACTCGTGTTTCCTTCCCCCTCTTTTTGATTATATAAAGCTATTGACTTTATAAAGGCATAATATTGTTCCTCTAACAATTACATTGTACCGAGGCTCATAAATTTCTGTAACTGCATTGCTTTGTATAACAAAATTGATCTATTTATATCGACAGGTCTCAGACTCGCAAATGAAAGCTGTCATTCATCAGAATCTTCTTCGCCGTGTAGCTCATTCTGCTGCTGAAGATCGTTTCATGGATAATGATTCCTTCATGGTAAGACTAATCTCGGCGAATGATATGGTGAAGTTCTAAACCTTGTTTGTTTCTCAGGAATTTTCTCCTTGTTTCAAGTAAACTTGTGTTTTACATACAATTTATCAAGCCATTCACTGTGAATGTGAAGTTTTGGAGACAATAAAAGTGTTCGTTGAGGTTTTTGCCCTTTCCAAATTATGATCTAAAGCATTTTATGTAACTAAATGTTTTGTTATAGCTCTTGGATAAGATATTTGAAGAGTTTGCAAGCTCTTGGGTGAAAATGAAAGTTCAACTAAAGACCAGAGAAGACAATGAGGCTCAACAGTACAAGTTCAGGCCCCGCGAATTTAAAATAGAGAATGTCATTGGGATTGACATCTCAAGTCTTGGCAACTCGATATCAAATGAGAGTTTTGAGGAATGGCAGGAATTGGTCTCTGAAGAAAAACCCACTGAGGAGGTAATTATTTCTCCAGCCGTCAAGCAGTCTTTCTTTCTTTTTCCGGATGTTAATGCCTAATTGGAGTTCTAATTCATATAGCAGGCTGATAAAGGACGCGAAACCTTAGAGGAAGACTGGAACTTCTTACAGGAGTCTCTTGTGAATGACATGGTCAACATTCACAATGCCTTATTTGGTTCAGAGGATCTTGTTCAAACTGTAAGCAAATTCTTCCTTTATGTATGACTCCATGTATACCGCAGATCTGATACATGAAGTGTAAACTGAGTGTATAAGGATCTTGTTCAAACTGTAAGCAAATTCTTCCTTTATGCATGACTCCATGTGTACCGAAGATCTGGTACATGAAGTGTAAACTGAGTTTATATAATATTTCAAGTTATATGGAGTGGAAAGACAAATGGTTTCGAGGGTAGATGTAGCCTGTATGTTTTTGTGTTTTCTTTTCTTAAGGTGGAAGTCTGTTTTCAGAGAGTATTCAAGTTCATTAAGATCTCAACAAAACATTTTTGGCCAGTTGTCTGAGATGTCTACCTCAAGAGATGACCACATTAGACACTAATCAACTTGCTTGACCCATTTATTTGTTTTTTTTATTCATCTAGTGGGTGCGCAAAAGAGCGAGAAGTTATGAGTTCACCTTAATCACCTTAGTGTAGTGTGAGAACATGCCTTTGGACAGGAGACATGGAGGAGAAATATTTTCACGTAGCGGACCCCAACTCGTTTGGTGTTAATGCTTAGTTGAGTTTCTTAGCTTTTCACTTCACATTATCTTTTACTTCTGACACGAAAATAAGTTAGTTTCACTAGTGGTATCTCTCTCTTACGCACTGTTGTCTAATCAACACGAGCTCTACATAGAACTGTCACTAATTGATCATTATCTTCGTCAGAGTGGAAGTTTTCAGGTCTCTGATGCTGATAGATTGTCTTCTTTCATCAACTCTTACACAGTTGGGATAAGAATAATTAGAGGTGATTGATACTGAAGGACTAAATGATTCAAGAATAGATGTAGTTGGTCCTTATTTCCGCGAAGAGAGCATTTATGGAATTAATTCTTATATTTGCAGATCTAAAGGGCTTATCATCTTCCAGATTGGATGCTAGACTTGTTCCCGAACATCTTTTGCGCCTCTGTTTGGAGCATGAAAAGAAGTTCATTTTATCTCCTAAACCAGAACACGGTTATAATTTCTACAAGGTTTTGTGCTCTTTGGTCTTTTATATCTTTTCATATTTCAAGTACAAATTTATTACTTCTAATACCTTTTCTCTTTCTTCCCATCTAGGATTCAAATGCTTCCTTGATGGTTAAATTGGTGGAGCCAGTTTTAGCTTTTCAACAACGAATTCTCCGCCTCTTAAGTGAGTGGGATAATCATCTTGCTCTGCAGAAAATAATGGATGTGATTGAAATGATCTTGTCCATACCTCTGGATACCCCTCTTGCTAAGGTAGTATATTTGGCGTATTCTCAAATTAAATCGGAAAATTCAATTGTTCTGTTCTTTAATACTTGTAGATAACGTCATCATGCTTCTAGGAATTTAGGGACTCAGAATCTTTGTATCTTAACATGGCGTGGCTGCAACCCTTGATTACAGTCGACCTTATGCCATGAATGAATTTTTTGGGACATGGTGATATCTGTGTGACCAATCACTTCACTTGCGTGTGTTCTTAAAAGTACTTTTACGTTTTTGAAGGCTCTGTCGGGCTTGCAGTTTCTACTTAGCAGGGTTCGGATTTTACAAGAAACAGTTTCGAAGTTCCCTCTTAATGGTAACTACCTCTTCTAGCAGCATGTTTAGATTGTTTTCTTGCTGCAATCTAACAGCCTTCTGTCCTCCTCCCCTCCTCTTTTTCCCAATTTTAGATCTTCTGGAACCTATCTTTCTTCTTGTTTCCTCATGGCAAAAGTTGGAATTTGAATCTTGGCCTGCCTTGCTCGATGATGTTCAAGCTCAATTTGAGACTAATGCTGGGAAGGTAGAATTTACTTTCTGTACGTACTGAGTGCAATTGCTAATTAAACATAAGATTGTCTGCAGATTTGAGCGCAACCAACTTTTTTATGTTCAATTGAGCAAATGAAGCTAAGAGCAAAAAGGTATTTGCTTAAGAAGTGTTTTGAGCTAGTAAATTTGATCAAACAAGAAAATTGAGTTAATTTCTCATTGACATGTCACAACTGGCTAGAATCTTTCCTGTAGCCCATGATTTTTAATATAGATGGTTCCTGTGGCGTATGTAGAAATATGAATAAAGTCTATGAGGAACTTGGTGTGTTAATTCTATGAGAATTTGTGAGAAACTTGAATTTATTCCTTTTTTTTTGGTACAAGGCCTGGTATGTCAAGGGCGAGTTGTGGTTAACTTGCATAAGAGATATATTGTTTACTTGTTTATTAACCAAGCCGCTTGAACGCCACCCGATCTCCCATATTCGGCTCATTTGGATCCATGCTCGAAGCCACTTAGTTCAAGCCCATCAGTCACGCTCTTTATTATGTTTAGGAAGTGAGCTGTCTTAGCACGTTGGTTTAAGTTAGGTTGTTTCCAATATGGGGAAGGTTCGCTTTTGAACCTCAGAGAGGACGCTAAGGCATAGTTTATTTTTCTTTTTTTGTTTTGTGGGGGGGAGGTGGTGGGGGGGGGGGGAGACGGAATTGTGATGTCCCAAATTGCACATAGAATATTGTAAAAGCTCGGGATAACATAAAAGATGCTGTCAAGAAATTTAAGAGGTCCTACTTAGCTAATATATTTGAGGGAGGCATTTCTCTGTGGTGAGGCTGGTTTGGATCACTCGTGGCTCGTACAGTGTACAAAGTCGTTCTCGATCGACTAAAAACTTGATTTGGTCAGTTAACAGAGAAAAGTACCTTCAGTTGCAGGAATAATATTTAGCAGCCAACTTAAATACGAGTTTTTAATGGAGACTGTCTCTGCTCGATGAACAATTTTCGCAAGGGAAGGCCGGAAAAATGGATCCAAGACGTTGGGAAAAGGACCCGCTCTGAGGGCTAGCACGGGGGTTCACAGTCTTGAACCCGTCGGCTGTCAGTGGGCTGCTTGAGCTGCTTCCACATTATAACAGTTGCTTAAGTAATTTAGCTTATGTTATTACTTACCATCTCGCTTGATGCTTAAGTTCTTCTTTGTTAATATTCAAAGGCACCATAAGAATAATCCACTGTAGCTTTCCTTAACATGGACATAAAATTAAGGCTGTTTTCAAGTTCTAGCATTCTTTATCTTTTTTCTTTTTTTTTTCCTTCTCTTTCACTGGACTACCAATATGTTACTCATGGCATTAATAATTTGGTATTAATCTCGTTTCAGTTATGGTTCCCTCTATATTCAGTTCTTCAGCGTAAAAACTCAGTTGACATTGAGGATTATAATCGGTCAACAATCCAGAGGCATGTTCTAGCTTGTTATGCATTATGTAAGATGCTTCTATGAACCTACTGCACATGAGAATGTTGTACCTAATACTATGTGAATATGCAGTCTGGAGGAGTTCATAAAAACATCCTGCGTTGGTGAATTCAGAAAACGACTACAACTACTTTTCGCATTCCATGGCCAAATCAGTACCGGTATATCCCGTGAATGCTATTCAAGGTTAGGCCTGCTCACCCAATTATAGGCCCGGTTTGTGAGTTTTGTGAAGATGAGAAAAGGAAGGACATAAAAGGAAACTAGCCACACTACTTACCCTTCCATATTTTAACAAAAATTTACAGTACTTAAAAATGTAGAAGGCATTCTAGTAGCAATAAAATATAACTTTCTCTTCCTTCCTTTTCTCTCCAACTGGCAAACAACAAGAAAGAAAAAAGATTCATAGTCATTTCTCTTCCTTTCTTCTCACTCCACTCACAGACAGGCTGCTGTCATTTATATTCGAGGATGCGTAACATTATGGAGCTTTTAGAAGCACTAGAATTAGACCATAAACTGTATTTTGGAGTCCCACACACGCACACACACAAAAGCAAGCACAGAAGCGGGCTTGAATAAGATTATATAGACAGAAAATGGAACTTACAGTGTCCTAAATTTTCAGTGCTTGCCAAAAGGAAAACGTGAAGATTCTTTACAACATGTTTGGGTTCTATGTTCAACTCTTACCTAGGTGAGTTTCTTTGGCTCTTATTGTTGTGGTAAGGCAATTTCTTACATGTGGAGTTCTCTTTTTCATCTATGAGGCTTACGATTTGCTAAAAATTCTCCAGAGTTTTGGGGCATATAGAAGCTAAACGAAGAAGCATTGAGGTGGAGTTAAAAGAACTTATTAAACTATGTCGTTGGGAGCGCAGTGATATGTATATGACCATGGATATCTCGAAAAGAACCAGACAGAAGCTTAGGAAGCTTATACAGAAATATACAGTGAGTGACATTTTCGATTACCTTTTCTTTTTGAATCGTCTTACTTTAATATCAAAATTGAGATATTTCCTCATCTCAACAAGCTTATGCCGAAATAGCAAAGTTCGACTTTTTTAACCTTGAAGAAAGTTTGATCTTCTTTGCATGTTCCATGAAGTTACAGTTGTTCTTGCCATCTTGACAATGTTTTATGCATGAGGAGGGCAGTAAGAAAGGCAGCCGTGCTATTAGTCAACCTTTGAAGGAGTTGTTGCATATATTTACCACCATGGTTCTGGTTCCTTTTAAAGGATAAACATAGGTTTTCCGTTATTCCTTCATCGGCTTTGTGGATGAGAATAATACTGCTTTTTTTCCTGGTTGATTGGCTCAGGATGTACTCCAGCAACCCGTAATGCTTATTGTTCACCAAGTGGCAGCACAAAGAGGGACAAAGACTCAAGTTGTTCTAGGTCCACCTAATCTCGGTCATTCTTTTGATCAGACTCAACTTAGTGATAACGACAGGTAAATAATGTGTCTCTTTGAGCCTGGGTTTCTTAAACTCCTGTTACAACTCTTTGATTCTAGATTCTAGTTTCCTGTATTACAGGTGTATATGGTGGTTCTCTACATGGGAAAAGAAAGTAAATTTTGCTTTACAAAACCTGGAACTAGGAAGGACAACTCAGTTTGATTTCCCACATAATTCCTTTAAGGATGTTAAAGGTTGTGTTCTGGAACCCCATTTAAGTTGAAATGAATCATTTTAGTCTGTTAATAAACTAAAACTCATAAACCTCAAAAAATGTGCAGAAGGTGCAAGGATCATCAGGGATTGCATAGCTTCCCCCTCTTTGTTCCTTACATACCAGGAAGAAATAAAACAAACATGGTATACAATTGAAAAGATATCCGGAACTGCGATTGAGGATGCTGAAGTTTGGGATGATGAAAACAAGAGTTCAGGGAAGAGGAGGCCTTTATGTGAACTTCTCTTGTCTAACCTCCAAAATCTGTTAGAGAGCTCTGGACTGGCTAAGCATAGATCTACATCGCTGAAGGTGAATATGTGCCTTTACTTTTCCAAGTTTTAGGGAACATTGTTGTGTACATTGTTTTGGTAACCAGTTGTCAGTATTATGATCATCCCATCTAAGTTCCATAATTTTTTTCCCCTTTTGATGGCCGGAATAGGAAAATTGGTGGCTCCTTCAACCATCCTATGATCTGCAGCATTTGTTGCTGCAGGAAGGTATGTCGACTGGTGACATGGACATTGCTGCTTTAGACCAGCTTCAAAGATCCCACCCCAGAAGTCCAGAAACTGAATGGAAAGATGTAAATGGATATCACTTTAAGAGCATAGCCTCACTGCACCGCCTCCTGCAAATTGGCCTGAATTTCCATAAGGATTTTAATCCCGAACAGGTAGTTTTTAAATGTATGGGATTTTATGTACTGATCCTTAATTTATAACTTTAAAGGATTGTTGAGTTCAATTTAAAAGATTAGGTAATTCTTTGTTACTTATTTCCGTATTTGCTTATCGAGTTGATGTTTGGGGTGTTAAACATTGCGAATCTGGGGAAAGTTCAATGCACAAGCAAGAGCATGTTCTATCTGGGCTTCTTTTTTTTATAAGAACTTTTTTTTATGGGGGAAAAGTATTTGGAAAGAAAATTGCAAGAAGCACTTTTGTGAAACAATCTCCACTTCTCCTTGACAAGTATTCCTGACCAAAATTATTGTTGTATGGAATGTTGGAGTTATTGAGTTGTATAAAGCACAAACGCGGCATTTTGCTAGCCATTCCTAAACTCGAGTTGTGAATTGTTAGAGCAGCTGTTCTCTAACACAGACGTGTGAGTGGGAGTAGGTTGCACTTGGTTTTCATATTAGTTGGGCGTTTTGGATTCCTTTCCTTAACTCTAGACTCTGGCTGTTGTTAACTAATCTTTTTCTCCCAAAATTATAGCTAATTAGTACCTTTTTAATTGGAACACACAACGTTTAACATTAGTTGTCATATGTACTCTTATCAAAACTTGCTTATCTAGCTTGTAGTTACTGTCTAAAACAGACATCAACCTGATTTGTCATAAAAGGCCAAGCGGACTAGAAATCTTGGGGACGGAGGGAGTAGCAAAGAGTGCATTAGTTGGTCATCTCTTGTTATTTGTCTGGTGATGTGATGTCCCACATCGGATGTGGGAAAATTTGTAATTGGCCTTATAAAACGCTACCTATGAACTTATAAGTACCTACCTGGCTAGCTCTTTTGAGGGAGGCAATGCCCTCTGTGGGCTGTGGACCGGAGTTGGTGTTAGAACTGAGTCTCGAAAGCTCAGGTTGGCCTATCCAATCGGATTGCTGATGGTTGGGGAAAACGAAGGCAAGCCTGGGCATATCCCACATCAAGATGATGGTTGGGGCAACAAAGGGTGAGTCGGGTATATCCCACATTGGGTAGAGAGGAAGATTCTGGACTATATGTGATCGAGCCTTAGCGAGGACGCTAGGGAATAAGGTGGGGAGATTGTGACCCTGCCTACCTACTTGGCTAGCCCTTTTGAGCTGTGGTGGGGCCGTGGATCGGGTCATTAGAGATGGAATCAGAAACGAGACTTGAAAGCTCAGGCTGGCCTATCCTGTCGGGTTGCCGATGGTTGGGAGAAACAAATTAAGTCCGGTATATCCCACATCAAGAGGATGGTTGGGGCAACGAAGGGTGAGCCAGGCATATCCCACATCGGATAGAGAGGAAGAATCTGGGCTATGTGCAATCGAGCCTTAGCGAGGACACTAAGGCATAAGGTGGGGAGATTGTGATATCCCACATCGGATGTGGCATGGTTTATGATTGGCCTTATAAGACCCTGCCTATGAACTTATTACTACCTACTTGGCTAGCCCTTTTGAGGGAGACATTGCCTGTTGTGGGGCTGTGGACTGGGTTGTTACAGGTGATGTGTAGCCCCTAACGGTATGTCCCTCTTTGGGGTCCTGTTCTTTTAGTCCCAATGATATCGCTCCTAGTGGCCTTTAATAGAATTCATAATATACCAGCTCAAGAAAAAATGTGTGTTTGTCATGTATTTATCATGTGGAGCACCGACACCCTATTTGTTTGATGGCCTTAACAATAAAAACATGATTCTAATGCAGGTTAACAGGTCATGTTCCTACATTGATCACCTCATCGCAATTCAACAAGACCAACGTGCAGCTGCCTATGATTTTGCTGAGAAACTAAAAGGCTTGAGGGCATGTATATTGCCTTTAGAAAGCTTACTCTCAAGCTCCAACTCTTTGGATAGTCTAAATAGTAGCGACTGCTCTTTTGCCCAGAACCAACATGTAACTTATAAATGCATGTGGCAACAAAAGGTAAGCTTTAACTGTATAAAATTTTCCCTTTCTGTATGTTCACAGAGTTGCGCTTATAGTGCTTATTAATTCTCATCAATTCAGCAACTATTTGATTGTTTATGTGCCACGATGCACGATGAATGCTTGTTGCTAAGAACCGTTGAACATAACCATTTGAGCACTTGTGAAAGCGTAGCAGTTGAAGCAAAACATTTACGTCTTTCTTTGGAGAAATTTGTTCCAGATCTTCAGAAATCTAAGGTACTGGAACCATTCACTGTCTTGTTCTGAATCATTGAAACTTGACCTTAACTTTTTAGTTTTTGTGGGTAGTTAGTTGAACTCAGTTTGGCTCTGTTCTATGAAAATTTTTCAACAGGAATTGTTTGATCTTTACTTACTTGGCCACAATAGAAGTATAATCACGTTGGAGGTTAACCTGCATCAATACGGGGTTACAAAGCAAATGGAGCAGTTGGTACATAAAAATTTCCTGGTGATAAAGGAGTTTGAAGACCATCTCAGTGTTTTAATCAAGCAAGATGTCCATGGAGTATCAATTAGTGGAGCACTGCTTGGTCATTTCAAAGATATATTTGAAAAGGTATCTAATGGATTTCTTGCATGCATTAGTTATGATTTTCACCTGAATATAGTGTCCAACAATCCAATGGATGCTGCCTAGCAAAATAGATAAAAAAAAGAAAGAAATCTTTCGTATATCTATGATTGATCATTTTATACATTTTATTGTTACTTTTTAGGGGAAAATAGTAGCTGAAGAGTACTATTCTGGGCTCCAAGCAAGTTGTCCATCAGAAATGGTTCAGAGTTCTAATCATTCTACACTCCAAGTCAGGTTTGATGAAGCACTCGGTGCCATGTATAGTCGTATTGTTGGTGTATATTGTAGAGTAGGGTCATGGAGTGGTCGTGCCCTTTCAGACAAGTCATTTGAGAATATTCCTGTGTGGAAGGACCGATTTGATTCAAATGTAGCAGATCTGCAGTTAGACGCTATACGTGATGAATTAATCGAGACAACTCAATCTGCAGTAAGTGTCGCTGTCATTTTGCTTTCTATAGACTGTTTTCGCAAAGATTTCTTGTTTCTTTGGATTTATGCTTGTCTGGTGTGATTTCCCCAGGGAGAAATGGTGGGCCACAACAGTTATGGGAATCCCAGTCTCTGTTCCCTTGTTGGAGCACACATAAAGCATCTCCATTCTTTGGTAGACCCAATACTCACTTTGAGCGATAGTCTTCTGCATGATTTCGTGGTCATAAGTCGCAAGGTAAGTGGCTCCCTAATAGTTCCACATTTTAAACTATCTGATCCTCTCGATCTTTATTCAAGTTATTGTTAGATTAATCTCAAAAACGTGGTAATGGAAGTAGTTATGCACTTGGCGCACATTGAGTTTTATGCAGCACCCTTAGCACACACATTAGTGCTATGAGTTTTTGAATTGTAATCATCCATCTCCATTATACGCAGGTTTCTGTAATGACCCACATGCTTGCGGAAATATTTACTTCCTTATATTCCCATGGATTTGGCATTTCTGAGGAAGACCAACTAGATGACACTGGACGGGATAAGACTCAAGAAGCAAAAGGAACAGGTATGGGTGAAGGTGCTGGACTGAACGACGTCAGTGATCAGATAACTGACGAGGATCAACTTCTTGGGACTTCTGAAAAGGTATGGAACATATATACAGCATGTGTTTTCGTTTCATCCCCAAAAATAGTCATCGTGTATGATTTTGATTCTCCTACATGCTTATGCAGCCGAGTGAAGAACAAGATGTGTTAAATGATGCTCCAGGTAACAATGATAAAGGGATAGAGATGGAACAGGATTTTGCTGCTGCCACATTAAGTGTGAGTGAGGAGTCTGGAGATGACGATGATGGAGACGGTGAGGATGAACAACTGGAGTCAGCTATGGGGGAAACCGGAACCAACAGTGAAATTGTTGATGAGAGACTTTGGGATAAGGATGATGGCGACGATGAGAAGCCCAGTAGTAGAAATGAGAAGTACGAGTCAGGGCCATCAGTTGAGGACAAAGATCCTAGCAGTAGAGAGCTTAGAGCTAAAGATGAAACTACCAGTAATGCTGATGAAGCTGGAGAGCACGATCCCAATGAGATCGATACAAAAAATGACGATGATAACAAAAATAGTGAAGGTCTTGATAGTACAGAGAGTATGGAAGGCATGAACATAGACAAGGAAGAAGCTTTTTCAGATCCTACAGGATTAAAACTGGATGAACCAAATCGAGGTTCTGATGAAGATATTAGCATGGATGAACCAGAAAGTGTTGATCCAGTAGAAGATGTGGTCCCAGATGAGAATAACAATGGTCCGGAAGAAAACACCACCACTTCTGTGGATGACGTTTTAAATGACATGGAACCTGAGGAAATGGAAGAAAATTCTGAGCAAGATGACCCAGAACATAAAGAAAGCATAACAGAGATGGACTCGGAGGGACCAAAGAATGATGTGTTTGAACCAGATACGCCATCAAATGGAAAATCTGCACCACAGCCAGGATGTGTCTCACTTGCGTCAGCTTTTAGAGATGCTGCACTGGAATCAAATTGGCATAACTTCAACGATACTCAAAATGACCTCGCTCCTATGAGTGGCTTGCCGAATGCCACTGATAATGAAATGTTAGTGGCTGATTCATCAAAAGGTGGGAAATTAAGCGATGAGCAACCCAAAACCCAGTTGCCTCAACCTGATTCTTCATTGCTTCAGAAAATTCAACCAAACCCTTGTCGTAATGTTGGAGATGCACTGGATGGCTGGAAAGAAAGAGCAAAAGTGTCTGTTGATCTTCAGGATGACAACAGTGTGGAGGCTCCTGTTGATGTGGGAGATGAAGATGTGGGTGAGTATGGATTTACCTTCGAGACTGATAAGGGAACAGCTCAGGCATTGGGGCCTGCAGCATCTGACCAGACTGACAATAAGATTAATGAAAAGAAGCCCGATGGAGAAGCTACAACCGCAAACAGAGAGGAACACACTGAAATGGAGACTGAAGAGCTGCCTCATGACTCACGTCCGGTTAAAAGTAATGCCGTAAATCTGGGAAACAAAATTGAGGACCGGATGGAGATATTAAACCTTGAGAAGCGATCAGAGGAATCCTTAGATGTTGATTGCGATCATGATAGGGAAAAGATGTTAGACAGTTTTGTGTCCTTGAGGAGGTCCTCCATGAATGAAATACACCAACTTGGTAAACTCTCAGTCAGTGAGGACGGCATCGGAGAAGCTCAAAATCTGGAGTTGCTGTCTAGTGACATGAATGCTAATGCTACTTCTCTCTGGCAAAGATATGAATTGCTTACAACAAGGTTGTCTCAGGAGTTGGCTGAACAATTACGTTTGGTTATGGAGCCCACTTTAGCCAGCAAGCTACAGGGGGATTACAAGACTGGCAAACGGATTAACATGAAAAAGGTAAGCAAGAATATAAAACAGTCGTCCGTACCATTTCATATTCATTTCCATGTTTTTGTGGAACACTTTTCCTACATATCTGAACCTAGAACATGGGTGTTTGACCTTTTAAAACAATGCAGAAATTATGACTGGCCACTTCTTTATTTTATGTTTTGTGGGACGGAATATTGGGGAAATTTGTATGACATTTTATCTTTTAATGAAGATTATCTAAAAATAGCTGTTTTCCGAATTAAAAAATGTGAATAGTGATCGTCGATAAGTTCAGAACGAGTTAAAAGAAAAATAAGAATGCTTACATGAAAATTATGATACCTGCATAACTCTCCAATATAATATTGCCTCACGAAATGGAGGCCAATGACCATAAAGATCTTTGGAGGATAATATGTTGTGATTGCTTGTGAGCTGATTTGAACAACTGGGAACTTGCCAGGTGATTTCATACATTGCAAGCCATTATCGCAAGGATAAGATTTGGCTGAGGCGGACCCGCCCCAACAAACGGGATTACCAAGTTGTCATAGCCGTAGATGATTCCCGCAGCATGTCAGAGAGTCATTGCAGAGATGTCGCCATTGAAGCTCTTGTGACAGTTTGTCGTGCAATGTCCCAATTGGAAGTCGGAAACCTGGCTGTTACTAGCTTTGGGAAGAAGGGAAACATTAGATTATTGCATGACTTTGACCATCCGTTCAATAGGGAGGCTGGGGTCAAGGTTAGTCTTTTGCATAACGGCTTTTCCTTCCTTCCCTCCTCTGCAGACTTGGCCACGTATACATGTAATGATGAGTTGTGTAAATTGCCCGGCTTATTTAATCTATTTTTACTTGTACAGATGCTCTCAAGTTTGACTTTCAACCAAGAGAACACCATAGCGGATGAGCCTGTGGGGGATCTTTTGAAATATCTGAATATCATGCTAGATACTGCAGTAGCAAACGCTCGGCTGCCTTCTGGACATAATCCACTTCAGCAGCTCGTGTTGATCATAGCTGATGGTCTATTCCACGAAAAGGTATACCTGGTCAACATAGATAAAAATCTGAGCTGCTTGCCTTCTGCGAAGATCTAAACGGGGGGGGGGGGGAAGCAACTTTTCCAGCTCTTCTTCGCTTTCCTTATTCTTCTTGTTCACCTTGTTTCTCCAAAACTATGCAGAAGGAGAATTTGAAACGGTGTGTTAGAGATATCTTGAGCAAAAAGCGTATGGTTGCATTTCTGCTATTGGATAGCCCAGATAAATCCATAGTGGACCTAGAGGTACTTATCATGTTCTTTCTTCTGTTTTGTTTTACACGGTCTATTACTTATTTGTTAAGCGAGATTGAGTCGGAAGCTTTATGGAGATTCTCCAGAAGTATAATGCCAACACTTTTTATGGGTAATGCGCCTCCAGGAAGTAATATTCCAAGGTGGAAAAGTTAAATTTCCGAAGTATATGGATTCATTCCCGTTTCCCTTCTACGCTGTGGTGAGGAACATTGAATCTCTTCCAAGAACCCTTGCTGATCTATTAAGACAAGTAAGTTTTCTCGATTCGATATCTTTCTTTTTAACACTTCTTTGCTTTTGTAGCAATTGATCACTCTCATGTTGATCTCTTATTCACTTACTGCAGTGGTTTGAGCTCATGCAATACTCGAGGGACTAATTTTAGAATAATCCATGTGTACTCAACATTGCTCCCAATCGCGTTTCTTCAACTGGATATGCTAAAGAGGTTGAGGTTTGTCTTCCCAGATAATGATAGGGAAGACCTTGTTCGACTGATGAGAATTGATGTTTCTGGT
>JAVXUP010003920.1:0-48528 GCA_033070095.1 Escallonia herrerae | reverse complement strand
CCCTTTGGATTGAGATCGGACATGGCTCATGTCTCTGTCGCTACTTAGAGGATGAAGAAGATTCTTGGGCAACTTTTAATCCGGATGAAATGAAGAAGGAAAAAATGAATCTGCAGAAGAAGAGAAGGAGAGTGGCCGGAGACGGAAGAGAAGGAGAAGCAGAAGATGAGGGAAGAGGAGGAGCAGCAGCATAAGGGAGAAAGAAGGATTTCTCTGTAACTTCACCTCGAGAGACGCACAAACTTGTCTTGCACTCTTGCAAGTTGAAATGACGATTGAGGAGGGGTTTTCAATCGGCCATAACCTTTTTTTTGCCTTTTTGCCGTCTCATCTGCCACAAGCCCAGTACAGCTGTACCACACATCCCTGGGATGGGATGCAAAGCATGGCCTCTTAAATGCAAAACATGGCCTCTTAAATGTTCTTTCAGCCTTTAAACTATTGGGGGTGGGGGAGCGGCGGCCTCCAGATTTTTTTTTTTTGGTAGAGTTGGAAACAGTGTACAATATCTCCAACTATGTTAAAAATCTAAAATATATAACTTTTGACAATGGCAGCTCAATTTTTAAATTCATAAATTTTAATGACAGTTCAACAGGTACTTCTTTGCCAACCCTCTCCAATAGTCCAATTTAACACATATCTTGATGCTCTACCTCACATTTCTAGCATTCTATTCAGAATATTTATGTATACTATAGTAATTAGTTATATACTTATATATGGTGTTTAGTAGCGCACTATAGTAGGAATATAAATGTAATATATATTATGTACGACATGTCCCCGTACCCGTGTCCAACTTTTGGACGGTGTCCACCTCTGAAGCACGGACACCTCTCCTAGGTGGAGGTATGGTGTCCTAAACGGACGGACACCCCGACACCCTCCGGACACCGCCCAACACGTGCCGGACACGGCTCATCGGTGTCGGAATTTTTTTTATTTTTTTTTTAATTTCCGACACCGTGTCGGACACTTCATCGACGAGTGTCGGACACGGCATGGAGCAGTGTCTTACCGTTTGGGGCCAATTTCAATGGATCTGGTGTTGCCGGAGCTAGTTGACGGAGATACCGAAGCCAAAGCCAACAGATCGGGGCTACGATCGCCGAAGGAAGAGAAGCTAGCCGCTGTGGCCGTCGCCCGTCGTCGTCGCCGGAGGTCTCACCATCGTCGCTGGTCTCCTCCGCCGCCGTCGCTGACCCACAGGTTACGGCGGTGCTGGAGCTTCTTTCCGTCATCCCTCCCGTCCTTCTCTTTTTTTCTTTTCTCCCTTTTCTTCTCCCGTTTCTGTCCTTCTCTTTTTTTTTCTCCCTTTTGTCCTCCGTTTCTGTCCTCTCTTTTTTCTTTTCTCTCTTTTGTCCTCTTGTTTCTGTCATTTTCCTTTTCTTCCTTTGTCCTCCCAATTTCTTTCTTTTCTTTTTTTTTCCTCCCTTTGTTGTTGCATTTTCAGTATATTAACTAAACAAATATTGATTAAATAAATTATAACTTATAGTTTTTCATTATTATTTGTTATTTTAGATTGTGAAATATATTTGATATTTATTAAAAATATATATATAATATAAAATATATTTAAAAAATAGCGGTGTCCTGCGGTGTCCAAAATCTGATTTTTTGGAAATTGCGGTGTCCGGTATCGGTGTCCGACACCGACACCGTGTCCGTGTCCGTGCTACCTAGGTGTCCACGTATCCTAGAATTTCGAAAATAGGCGAGTCCGACACTCGGACACGTACCCGATCCAGACACCGACACCGAGTCCATGTAACATGACGCTGCTACAAAACCAATCCATATGCTTTTGCAAGAACTAATGTCGTAGAAAGGCCGTAAACACAAAAGGGACTCCACTTGCACATGTTGTCGAAAGGTCACCAACTCAATGGACCCACACGCAAGGGAGCGTAGTCGAAATTCACCAACAAAAAGGAGTCACGTGCAAGTGCCGCGGAAAGATCAGAAGACAAAGGGCCCCAGATGCCCCCACGTGCAACGGTACTCATAGAGCAAAACACCGTCAGAAGGTCCACAAGCTAAAGGACTCCACGCACAATCATGAACCTCAAGTGCGGCACTAAAGCACCCCACTTGCAACAGTCTATCAAGAACTATAACCACAGGCAAATCCACAAACTAGTCCTTCAAAATGAAACTTGTTCTTGCAACTTGAAATCGCTTGTCAACATAGCAAACCCTCCCTCACACCAACAAAATAACAACCAAACAGAAAATTGTCATTTGGCCCCCAAACCTTGAAAACAGCCAACTGATAACCAACAATTTTATAGCAACACAACAGCATGAAATGAGAATATACTGCAGCATGAATGGAGAATAGCCCAAGCTTCAGTCAACACAGAAGCAAACTAGTCCATGCAATTGCTGAAAGCAAAGAAACACCCTCAGACCAGTTTTTGCAAAATAAGAACAGTACTAGCCAGTCAACGTGAACATGGACAGAATTATAGGTCCAGCAGTCACCAACCAACCAAACCACCAGTGGACAAAGAGAGCGTGAAAATCAAGGACAAATTGAAATCTTAGCAAGGCACATGGTTCCCATAGAAAGAAAAGAAGTGTGTTATCAAACTCATCCACAAGATGAAAAATAGCTAGTTAATACACCAAACAGAGCTCTGTAGTGGCCATGCCGATATGCTCATACAGAAGTCCAAGATTTTGGTGCCAAAGAACTAAGGGCCCGCAACCTATTTCATTGAAGTTTCACAGGACTCAGGGGTCCCACATTCAAAAATCATAACAAAGAAATCGCAATACAATATCATCTTCTTCCCCAGCTATAAGACTCAACAATGGAGCTAAAGCGAAAAAATAAAAACTAAGTACCAACACCCACCTGGCAAACTAGAGATCACTGTCGGACAATCTAGCAGATCAGAATTTCACCGGCAAATGAGCACTACAAGTTTCCTGCAGTCATCAAGCCGCAACCACCATCTAACCGCAAAGCAAGACTCAATTCAAACTAGACCCACCATACTACGACAATCACTAATCTGAGATTGAACCAGAAGCAGTACCACCAAAAACTTCGACCTCGAACATTAAACTATTAGTGCCCAAGATAAACACAGAGCGGAAACAAAGCACCACACTACCACAATCGCCACCAGGGATGAAAATGAAACAAACTATCATCAAGAAACCACATCTAAGCACCATAAACCACCTCCATGATCCACACTGATCTAATCAAACTCAAACCTAAAGGCGCTATTACAACCCATCACCACAAAACCATCACTACAGTGCAGATCGATTAAGCAAACAACGAACAAACCTCAAAACAGAGGGACAAAAAAAAGGGAAACCTGAGAACAAATCGGAAACTACTTCTTTTCATAGTGGTTTGAAAAACAAGATAACTTTATATAGTCTATGATGTATATAGTATAAAATCCAAACACATGGCGCAAACAGCAGAAGAATGTCTGCCATTCCCTGGCCATCACGAAAGTGCTCAGTTGACTCTAAAAACTCTAACCCTAGGATCAGAAGTCAGAACCCTAGGGCTGTGATACTACGTTAAGTTTATGTCGGAAATGGCTAAACTACATTACTAAAAACCCCTAATGGGTATATATTTATAACCCTAGACTAACTGATAATCTATCTAAGCGGAATATTCAAACTTAATCAGTCTATATTATTGTTAGCATCACAGTTGGCTTTAATTTCGAAGGATTTATCAAAAACCACGAATTACATCTCTCCAAGTTTGTCTTCATAGACTAAAAAGTGAAACAACTCATGAAGAATCCATATTGCACTGGTCACAGAGCATAACATGCAAAACTTACATTTTTTAAGCCAAATTTCCCAAGATCATAGATGGAGTAACTGTTCCCTCTTTGTAACCAAGTCTCATGTTCTGAAGACCCTCTTCAGGTTAGAGGAAAAGACGTACTCGGATAAGTTTTGAGAGTGCCTCATACTTTGAGATTCTTGGGGGTGCTTCTGAGAAGTAATGTTTCTAGGTGTAGATGAGGAACATAATACTACTCTGTAAAACTAATATTACTTCAATGAAGCATAATATTTGCACAATCCCTCAGAATTTTCATAGACTTGCCATAAACTCCCCCAAATACTAGCTAAAGACAGTTTATCAAAATGTAACTATTTCAGGACTCATTCCATTTAAAATTGACCATGTAACAGAATCTATTTGAGAATAGAGAACGAGAGTACCTTATGAGCAGGTGGAAGCTTTTTAAAAGATCTTTCATATCTTTTTAGATCCTGCTCTGCATCCTCAGGATAGCTGCATTCATAGTGGCACAAAAAATTTAGGGCAGTATAGTTCTCTACCATCCAATCTCACTCATTGTTATCAGTGAAATAAAAGTATATTTATATTTAAAATAAGATAGATATCAACAATAAGGTTCACAGGATGAATAAAGTGAAAGTACCCACTTGAGACCACAAAAGTTATGGCAGCCTCGATCAGTGACATGTGTAATCTCTATTATTAAGCTGAAGTATAAGGTTTACCTAAGAGGAATGCGCCTAATCTAATAACACTGCTGCACGCAGAAACCATATCACGTTGTGGTACCACATGACAGAAAAAATGTAAGGTACTCAGAAAAAATATACAGGGACACTGGAAAGACAATTGGAACTTGAGAACAGTAAATGGTCGATTGGTAGGGGGAACCGTCACCCAAGTACACAAAGTGTTCAGAAAATACTCAACTTTACCTGATTGGTAGGGTATGTCGTCACCCAAGAACACACAAGGAGTAAAGAAAATAATCAACTATACCTGATTAAACTGTAAGATTACACATTTAGATTGGCAAAGAAATAGACTCAATCTATTCATGAACTACTAAGATAACCTGATGCTATCTACCATAACCAAATTAATGCTGAAGTTTACCATGACCAGATAAGCTGACACATAATTCAAAAGCAACCCAGGGCTTTACCATGCATAGTGGGCATGTGCCCTGAATTACGAACGCTATCAACACAGTCGGGGAATTTCAGCAGGATATAAACCAATGACCTTAGAAACCAATCTCAATGATGGTCAACCACCAAATTCAGGCTTCTGAAGCAACTTACATTGCATTCAATATGTTACACTGCTTGCCACCTAACGACCAACAAACTTAAGCTTTTCAGAAGCTCTTACAGACATAACCAATGCAATAAAGCATCAAACCCTAGTAACAAATCAAAAGCCCAAAGAGAGAAGGACTCTTGAGGACACCTCTAAGTGAGGTAGCTATTTCCATGACAGATCCATCACTTCTTTGTTTCTTTGACTTTTTCATTCAGGTTAGAGTTAAAACTTAAAACTTTACTCTGCAAGTAGCCCTCTCCTATAAGTGCCATCACCTTACATCGACCAGCCTAAACTAGTAGCTTTCCTACCTGAAAATGCTATACTGGTCCCAATTCACATGAAGAATATGCCAACCGGCCACACCTGCAGTATAGGACCTATTGTTTAGCAAGAGGATTATATTCACCTAAGCTCATTTATTCTTAGCCCTCTTCTTCTGGCAACTCGAATAAATTCTTTCCATTAGAAAATCAAATGATGAATACACCAGTTTTAATTTGCTGCTATTGGTCTTCTTGGGCTTTCTATCTAGAGTTCAATATGTCGTTGACCACTAATCTATATACTTAATTTCATTTGGTGTCTTCGATTTGTATTAAAGACTATTGGACTCATCAATTCGTTTAGGGCATTCTGTTAGCTTCAGTTAACCTGAGGCCCGTAAAGTACCCATGAGCGAGGCATATGAGGCTTAAGTTAGGGGTAAAATTGTCAAAACAAATAAAAAAGAAATATTCTCCTTTATTTTTCAAATTTTTTGGTCACACTTTTATTTCTTTTCCTTTCCTCTCCTTCTTTGTCCATTTCCCACCTACCCACCACCACCACCGATCCAACTCCATTGCCACCACTGACCCATACACAGTTCCCCATCACCACCACCCTAGACCTCCCAACACCACCGCCACAAAACCCATCACAACCACAGTTCAAACTCCCCATCACAGTTCAATTGACCATTAGCGCGACAGAGCCCACCACAACCACTCGATTTCAGCACTCATGGCATGTGGAGGTCTAGGATGGTTTTGACGTGGAGATGGTGGGTTCGCCCATCTTCCCAACACTTACTCCATTTTAGCCACCACACAACCACTACCCATCATCTCGCAGCCACCACCTATCACCGTCGATCAAATGACTACCCTCACTGCCAATCTCCTCTTCTTTCTTCTTTCATCACCCTCCCACCACCGCAAAGATCATGCACCCACCTTTGTCACCACACCATGACTACACCTTCTACTTTCAATCACAACTGAACACCATCCATCCGTCACCCTAACATCGCCACCATTCCATCACAATACCGGTTCCTTCAAACACCACCACAATCAACCCACCGTCACCACCAGCATCCCAAGCCAACACTTTCGTAAATTCTACCCCATACTTACAAATCTAATTGAATCGAACCACCACTAATGAGGTGAAGGTGACACTAATGAAAAGATGGTTTTGTGGTTGTGATATGTGGCAGGCTAGACTTGGTACTAGGATAGGTGGTGACGGCACTGGAAGTGGGTATTTTTTGTAGTGGCAATGGAATTGGGTTGGGGGTTGGTGGTAAATAAGAGGGAAACCAACAAAGAACAGAAGAAAAGAAAAAGAATTATAAGTTGGCAAAAAAATTAAAAATAAAAAAGGAACATGTTGCCCCTAACTTAAGCCCCATGTGACTTACACATGGCACTTAACGGACTTCTGGTTAACCAGAGCTAACAAAATGACCTAATTCGACAAATGACGAGTCTAATGGTCGCTTTGACACACATTGAAGTCAGTGACCAAAATGAAATAAGGTATATAGTTCAGTGGTCAACGGCGTATTTACCTCTTTTATCTAATGTATCCTTCAAATGTTGGCATTCTTGTTTCTACATTACCCATCTTGATTAGTTCCCAGATTTTCTACACATTTAAGAAGAACTAAGGGATCAGGTTGACCACTGAGGGGTGTCGATAAAGGCCAATTCGGTCAACCAAAAAAGTTACCCTACCTTAATTGTCTTTGACTTTTGCAAGCATTGCAATTCGCCTGTTTTGCCAGTTTTGATTCAACCACTCCCTTGGGAGTTTAATGAGGTTCAATTTAGATATTGACAGCTAAGGTGGACTTTTTTCTTCTTTCAAATTCATTTTGACATTTTGTGGGGTTCCTTATTTTCCATATTCATTTTTAGAGTAAACTATCAATCGGTTTCTGGTTTGTCGATTGTCTACAAGAGGTAGAGAGTGATATAGGAAACTTCACTTAGTGTGTGTGTGTGTGTGTGTGTGTGTGTATCATATGTGGCCTCATTTTTGGCTTAAATTGATAAAGTTGTAGTTTGTGATGGAAAATGAGAATTGAACAATAGTCTTCGCACCTGCTGCCAAAAATTTAGGGACACCCTAAAGCTACTTGAAAGCAAGTCAATAGTCGAAAGCAGTTGGGAAAACAAAAGAAACCTGCTTAATTTCCAAATTCCAAACTCATCCAGGAAAAAAAGTCCAAGATTGACAACAGATGTAAGAATGTAGTTGAAGTTGGCATCTGCCGAAGTTCAGTAACAGCTACACCCATCAAAGCAAAAGTTTCTGAGTTGTCAAATTTTCAGGCAGTTAGTGGAGTTCTCAAGCAGGCAAAACAATGCAGGGCCTGTCACCCACATGTTTTCTGTCCATGGCATGCATAGTAATTTACCCTACGTATCCGAAAACTTCTGCCAGGGGTTTACTTTATGTATGCGTGTCTGTGTGAGTTTGTGAGAAGGTAAAAAAACATTGACAACTGAAGCACCAAGTAGTCCATTTTCCGTAGTGGAAGATGAAATCGAGAAGCATTAAAGAACATGTATGCTATTAGAAATGGAGGAGATGTACTTGAGGAAGGCGCTGATGATCCGGCGAAGGGATTCGACTTCGAGGGCTTCCTCGCGTTTCCTCCGTTGCAATTCCTCGTCACCGCTCGCGCTCGTTGACATCTTCTTGTTTTCAAATAAAACCCTCGCTCTTCTGTTTCTTCGTCTAACTTCCTGTTAATACTCTGTGCTTTGTGAAACGTTAACCTCCGTCAAAGGGGTTTTGGGCACGACCACATTCTCGTTGAGGGGTTTGTCACCCGCTGAAAAAGATTTATCGGCACAAAATCATTTAAAACAATGAGAACTCCCTTTTTGCTTTTTGCTGTAACTAAAGAAATCGGCACAAAGCATTCAAAACCGATCTATATATCGCTATCTATGCCTATATTTATTTCTATACAATATATATAATAAAAAAACATGATTTAATGTAATACCTTTTAGAGTTACCAATTATCTATTTAAAATGGTGATAAGAGGTATTTTATAACTTTTTCTTGAAAAATTTACAAAACAAAAGTTTAAATAGTGAATAACTACTTTTAATTTTTATAATGTACAATTCATTTTATCGAATGTACTTATACATTATGAAATTTGATTTTCTTAATAACATTTTATATTATTAACTTTATTTTTGCACGCGCATCACGTGTGCCAGGACGACTCGTGTATATAATGAGAATGTGTATTTTAGTGTCATACAACTATCTATGGAGAGCAGTGACAAGAAGCACTTTAAGAAAATTCTTAAAATATAGATAAAATAGCAAATAGTAAATAACTACGTCAAGGACATGTTTGATTTTTATATTTTATAACGTGCTTGATCTTTTAATAGATTTTTATACAATAACTTTATTTTTGCACGCCCATTATTGCATGTGCAATACTACTTTTATTATATTAACCTTGACATCAATACCAGGTATAATTGATTAATATGTTATCAGTTATATGTTATCATATGCATATCCATGGAATTAAATCTAATATTTATCTTTAGGGTGGACTATCAATGAAGATACTGATGACACAATGTGGCTACTAGTTTATACAATAAATGAGTCGCATACGCATCGTGTGTGTATGACAGCTCGTTCTATTAAAGGGACGTAAATGATCTCGAATTGCATTCATGATGGGCAGATTAGGGGATGATTACTCAAGTGAAACTTATGTTTTTACCTTGTTACTTTTGTCCTTATTCAGTCAGCAACCAAAATACATTGTGGTTAGTATCAAAGATCGCTCACGTTGTATTTCCATCCAACTTACAAACTAAGTATAGAGGATGAAGGTACTTTTCGCATTGATAAATGATTGGACTTAGGACTCGAGAAAAGTTAGGAAATTTAAAATTATAATTAACTAATAACTAGTCATTATTTTGTGGAGATGGCGAGAAAATGATAAAAGAATAACTAACATAAAATATTATTACCATTTAATTAGCCACTAATGGAAAGCGGTTGAAATATAATTGTAGACACCTCATTTCTGTAGTCATGTTTAATTTAGTAATTATCGGACTTCATTATTAATTAGAGTTTGTTATTAAGGGTTTAAGCCTGGTAATATAACTTAATTAATTTAATATGGTTTGGTCCAGTCCAGTCTAACATCCCAGTTCAATTGTCCAGTCCAGTCAGTAATTGAGCTTAGTTCAGTCTAACTATGTCAGTTCAGTTCATGTCTAGTTTATGATTTGTTTAGAGGATTTTAAGGATTATTTGTGATTTATGTTTGATGCAGGAAATTAAATCATTAATTTATAAGAGATATGAAGATAATTACCGAATCTAATACATCCCATTTGCAAAAAATAATTACCAGAACAAAGCCAAATAATGTCTCAAAATTTCCAAAACTGGCAAACCAGTTGACTTTTGTCGATTTACAATTTTTATCAAATATTTTATCTTATCATCATATTACAGATTGATATGGAAACCTTTATCATTTCTGGCGTCCCAAACCTCTATAAACGGGTGCCCTTGGCCTACATTTTCAAGGATTCAGCTTTTTTTCCGAAGAGGTTTTATACCATTTCTCCTAAAAGTGGTATATACCATTTATCTGAAGAACTTTTATACCATTTCTCTTAAGAGGAATTAGCCTTTCCTAATTCACTCTAAAAGAGTCTCAAGTCCCTTGCATCGTAGATCGTTCGCATAGCGTTCTCGAGTCCTTTAGACAAGCAGGCTCATAAGGCGTATTTTACTATTTTCTAATCTAGTTTAGTAGTCTATAGTAGGGATGGCAATGGGGCGGGACGGATGCAGATCTTTTGAAATCTGAACCCGCCCCGCTCGTCATGGAACTTCTCCCCGCCCCGCCCCGCCACCGGGTGATTTATGTGAAATACCATAACCGATCCTATGAGAATTTAGAAAACCCGCACCCGCCCCGCTCTCGCTATAGCACGCAAAAAACATGTACCTGAAACACATGAGTTTATATCTAAGATTAGAAGCATTAAAGCAGATATAATGAAATCTAAAATCGGATCAGCAACTCAGGTAGCGGCATGACACTTCAGCGAGATCTAGAAACTCATATTGAACTAAGCGAGTTCTTACTTGACTTTGACTCTTGATTCTTCGTCTCTCCAATCGAGCTAGGGCTTTCAACCTTTGAAATCTGAATTGGCTGGAACTACAGGTTGAACATGAGGATTTATTCCATGACCATAAGTGATAGCTTCTCTCCTTTACGGTTCAGGTAGTAATCTACTCGTACTACCATGTTGATTGTTAGCATGTTCGTTATATAAGACTACCCTTAGCCTATCGTCAAGTAGGCGTCACCATCGACTTCACCCATTGGTAGGCTGGAGCCAGCCTTGAGATGAATTTAGGTTATTTAGCTAACCTTGGATTTAGGAGTTGAATAAAGTGATAATAGAGAAGAAGGTAGCAGCGCTGGCGCAGCCTTCGTAGAGCTGTTGATAGCTTGTGGGCATGTAGAAGCAGTAGCAAGCTCATGGTCGTGCGGTAAAGAGTGGGCAGAGTCGGTGGCTGAGTGAGAGAGCTAGAGAAAAGGTTGGGATCTAGGGTTTGGGAGAAAAAGAACATATATATAGTACAGGATGGATGGCTAAGATCAACTGATATATTAGGGTAAGTATACCGGGGCGGGTCGAGGCAGATCGCGGGGCCGGTTGGGTAGAATACCATACACGGTCCTAACCCGCTGCGGGTTTTTCTAAAAAATACCATACCTGCCCCATAGTCCCGTCAAAGTAAAAAAAAAATCCGCTCCTAAGGGGACGGAGAGGGGCGGATATCCACCAGATCGGATTTAAATTGCCATCCCTAGTCTAAAATTATTCCTTATTTCCCACAATCATATATCATCTCTAGTATAAAAAAATCTTATAAACTAAGTCTTTTTCATTTCTTAGTTTGACTTTAAGACCAAAGTTTAGTTTGCCTCCCTTAAGATCAGAGTCGGACTACGATGGTTTTGATACGTAGGCCATTCGATCTCTTATGTCGAATTTAAGCCAATAATATAAAAATAAACTTATAGTTTATTTTATTGCATATTTACATGTTATGTGGTTTAAAATGCCAAAAACCAATAGAAATGAAGTATAGACTGAATGGGTATGTGCCTAACACCTTCCCGTCGTAGAATTTTGTCTGCGAATCCATTTTCCTATTTTTAACAGATTAGATGTCCTTTTGGACATGCTTAAAGTCATCTTCAGTCTTTCTCATTTTCTTGTGTTTTAATTAAATAAGATGGCAATTCCCTAAAATTTTCCTTCCGGAAAATATTTTATAGACGGGTTCGTTACAATGACGATTTCGCTGGGGACTAAAAACTAAGAGCACTAGACTTGAAAAGTTTTCTATTGTTTTTTGTATGTTTCTTTGTGGTGCATAACAAGTGCAATGTGATATAAGTGTGGTATTTATGCTTTTATTTCATGCCTCACACAAGCGTACTGTAACGCCCCCGAAAATCTGGAGCTTCGTCGCCCCGAACTCTCGGGTCGTTAACCTACCAGATCACATCAGACCTGTCAAACCTGTTCATTAACACATATTCCAAATCATCTAATTCAGCATCAACTCAGATTTCTCAAAATACTGGATCATAATTGCTTAGCTTAAACTATTACAGCTTAGGTTTTTCGCAATTCAAATTTCCTAAGAACAAATTATCAGTACCGACCAGTGCAGGGGTCTTACTATGCGGTGGTGATGAGCTCATCAGAATCTCACTTAGACTCTAAACCCCATTCCTGAGCAATCTACTGATGATCAAAACCTGCAGAAAGGAATCAAACGAAGGGTGAGCTTTTGAGAGCTCAGTAAGGTTGCTCAAGGACCAACAAAAGAATTACAAGACGATTCCAAGAATCCAACTGACAGAGATTTTCAGAATAATCCATACGGTCCCAACTCAATGATTTCTAGACTATATCAAAATTCATCATAATAAGATACCAAAATCGTCAAATACAAACACAACGAGTCCCAAAACGATCAACAAAAGATCCTTTTTAAAGTCGTCAATTCCAAGACACAATGATGGTATTTCAAAAGATTTCAAAACGTACACAGATCATCTGAGACAGTTCTTTCCAAAATACACTGAAGGTTTCCCCAAAGAATTTCAACTGAAGCACAGATCATTTCAGATAATACTTTTCAGACATTTCCGTAATAGTCACGGCAATATACAGAGCAGAGAAAATAAAAAATCAACGTTGATCCTGGGTGATTGCAATGCCATTATGGCAAAGCACAGAAGTGTACACATGCATGATGTACCAGAATAATTACTAGTCCACTCAGGTACTAGCCTACATTCCATGCAGGATTCAGACCAGCCTTATAACGCCCACCTCAGAACAGAACAGATAACCCAGGTCAACACAGAAAAATTAACAATATCAGTGAGCTTTAACATAAGCTCAATCACCGAAATCAATTCGGATCCCAATAACAATAATCATACTGGTATAAGTCAGCATTCAAAATTTTCAGAAGAAAATCACAGATAAACAACAAAGACGATTGCGAATAATTATCGATTTTAAGTGCAACAATCTGGAAGAACGGATACAGATAATTATCAAATTACTCAGCATGCAATACATGCGAGCGTCATAAGATTTCCAAACAATCGATTCAGGTTCAATATTGGGATTTTCTGGGCAATAACATGCTGATAGCCATATAAAATTCAGAGTTTGGCATTAGCCATAAATAAATCAAATGAGTACTTATGAGTACGAATTATCAAAATAAGGGTTCGGACGAAAGTCCTTCCCCAGGGTTCAGATAGAATCCCTTACCTCGATCTGCAACTAAATTATCCTAACCGGAAGTCTTTAGCTTTAACCTAAACGGAATAATCGAACCATTAGAATACAGCCTACAGAACAAAAGTAAAACTTAATACGAACTCACACACTCCCAAAATGAACCTCCCCTCACTGGGTATGTAAAATTACAGAAACTATATGTATTATGAGTTCGTTGCACACTCTGGTGCCTTGAATCAAATAGGTCCAAACTGTTACCGGAGTCATTATAAAGGAATGTGTTCTCTTAACACAATGCGAAACATGATTTTGCACTCACTTATCTTGCACTTCGACTAAAGTTTAAAGCTCTAAATTATCACATCATTTCTGATTCACAGTTATATTATTTACGAAAATCTCATACCCGTATCCTTCGATCATCTGTTTCAGTTAAACTATTAAAATCTTTCGGTTTCAAAAGCAAATAATTAGCAGTTTGTTATCTCAGGTTCAGACAAATTTCCATCTTATACCAGATCATCGGATAACTTATCGAAACCTAATCAGCATTCCCAGAGTCTATTCTCGCTCACAGATTATCTGAGGTTTAGGAATTTATCTAACAACATATCCAGGTAAGGGAAACTACACAAATATTGATAGTAATAATCGCAATCAGGCAATCAAAATACAAAAATCTTTAACAAAATCATACATATTGGCTTTCGGGGTTCACAACAAAATTCTGTGACATTCCAGAAGAAACGACGGACACAGAAACAATGATATCGGTCTGACGAAGCAAAGTCAATCCAAAGACTCAGAGCGATTAGAATCAGAAGGAGTTATTGGTCCTTAATAAGATTCGTAGCTTTCCCATGGCCAGTGAGTCAGATACTTCCTCATCAAGTCCAAATAGATTCAAAAGGACAGATAAATATCTCGAAAAGGAATAAGACGAACCAGCATGAATGACATCTTCTCTGACGTCTCAGCGTAAGCTGACATTTAATTAAGTCGTCCTTGAACTCAATATGCAAAGGATGATTCAGATGACAGAGCAAAATTCCGAATCCCTTCTTGTTCCCTAAACCAAAATTTGTGGTCTTAACACCAGTCATTTTTCAAAACACTATTCCTACTCACAAATCAAATCACAAACTTAACTTCGACTATGCTTTTCTCTATCAACTTACAGATACATGATTAGAGTGTAATTAATTCATGTCTCGCACGATGTCAAACCTCAAACAATAAATATCATGAGATCCAAAGAAAAATCTCTATCCCTTAGGTGGATAGTAAAGTTACAGAGAACCGTAAAAGCAGTCAAAGGATTCTCCGATGGAGTACCTATCACAAGATCAATTCCTAACAGATAAGTTTCACCTTCAATCACTATGCGAAGGTAGAGGATACAAAGGTACTTGACACTCTATAATCAAACCATATATGGAAATCTAATGGATAACCATGTAGTGTACCTGGCATTACATCATCAGATATAACATCCTAAGCAAACATTACACAATTTTTAACTGATATTCTGGGCCTCAGCCCCTACTGACCTCGTTCGGAGATTAGAAGTATAGGCCCATTTCTTGGCAGAGAAAGAGAGAGATTGATCAGGGTGATGAATATGCTATAAAGTGATCGGATGATGGATTAAGCAAGGCAATGTGAGACATTAAGTTCAAAACTGTTTACTTGTGAGAAATAATCTGTTGACCGATCGGTATTGTGATCAATCTCTATCCAGAAAATCTCAAAAATATCTTAAATCGCTACCATGATCAATCTCTATCCAGATCTGTTTATGCCAGATTACTGGGCCAGGTGCAGTTGGTGAGGTATTGCCCAATTTACATGCAAATTACCCCTAGGGGTGTTTTGAACTTAATGTCCTTTGCAAATGCCATACAGTAGAGTTTAAGCTAAAGACTTCCGTTTAGGTTAAAGCTAAAGACTTCTGGTTAGGATAATTTAGCAGTTGATCGTTCCAAAATAATCTGACTACCATCATTCTTGTGGTAAATTACCTACAACTTATCATTACCTTCCGATTAGGATAATTTAGGTTAAAGCTAAAGACTTCCAAAAGGATCAACTGCTCTGAGCACTCACAAAAAAATACCCAGTTGGTATCAGAGCAATTCGGTCTTATGGTATTAGAAGTATAGGCATATGAATCTATAGGCATGGAACAATAGGGTGTAGGTAACATGATTCTGTAGAATGGTATTCTGGTTAACGAGAGCAGGGTAAGATGATGGTAGCGTTAAGAAGTCTGCCTTGACTAGTCATCGTGTTGTTCTTTATACCCGTGTTGGTATAACTCTGAGAACTATTTATTGTATCCATGTGGTCAGAATTTGAAGCTCTAGCAGCGGTAATGATATGGAGGTCCTAGTGGTCCCCGATAGATGAAATTCCAAGAGGATTGTATAAGATGGAGCAGGAAAATGCCCGGTATTAGAAAGACCTAATCAGATGATGTTTTGATTGGAAAATGTATTGTATGAGTATTATGATTGTAGAGAGGCAACCCTACCCAATAGAGGAAACAACAGAATCTTAGAACTAATAGTTATGATTCTGAAGACTATAAATCCGATTCCACATAGGATTTGACATCCGGCAGCTAGGAGTATCTAATTTGGTTTAACCATAACCATAACCTTTGAGATAAGAGTATCTTGGGTGATCTTAATAAATAAAATGATTAGCTACAGGGAGGTTATTGGACCCTGTAGAAGCAGCAAATTGGATTGGTAAAGTTGAAGAAATTTTGAGCAACTGATTGTATAAACTTTAAGCAACTATAAGTGAAGTGACAAAGGTTGAAATTACTGGATATAAACTGAGAGGCGAGGTTGATCAGGGTGGAAAATGATAGTGAAGAATCTGACTTATCAGTAATTAATTTATGTCACTTGGGAACCCTTTAGAGAATTATTTTGATTGGTATTTTGCGAGACTTCATGAATAGATGTGAGAGAATTGTTAATGTGAGATAACAGATTAAGAGTCAATAAACAAGGTTGAGATGAGATCTCATGATTTGTTAGATTCGCAGTAAGAATGTTATTGCTGGAGGCAGATAGCTGCCAAAAGTCTGAGTGGGGGCTTAGGCCTGGACTGAGAGATAGAATGCTCCCAGCTCGATTGACGAGCGATATGAAATGTCTTTATTTGGCAGAGGTTTTGGAACAGTCCAAGTCTGACAATTGAGGAAGACATACGTAAACACAGGACGGATAGAAGAGAGATAAGTGAGAATTTCCTCCGAATGGATTTGTATGAGCTGATGGTCGTTAGCAAAAGTTTTTACAGTCGGCACAGTACGGTGCCCTAGGTTAAAGGTTGGGACAAATATTAGAGATTCAGGCCCACTTCGGTTCGGTGGTATTGAGATCTGGATAGAGTTATGAAATTTGATCAAGGCATGATATGGAAGTTAAGGGAGCGCAGGATGAAGGCTCTCAATAAGCTCAGAGTACTAGAGTTGAACCACAGCAGAGTTCTAAAGTTTGACCCACACAAAATATTCGTCAGGGTGGCGAGTCAGCTTTTTCGACCACCCATGTGGTAAATGCAAGAGAAGTCAAGGTGATGAATATGTTATAAAGTGATTGGATGATGTGTTAAGCAAGGCAATATGAGACAAAACAGTAACCCCTGATAATTTTATGAGAACTATACACTGGAATTTTTGAAAATTTTTGGAATCCGCGAAGGACGCTAAATTAGGGTACTGATTAGCAGAAATTTCGAATTTATTTAGCATAGTAAATAAAGCTATTTTAATCTGAAAATTTTACAGAAACCCTATTTTACTGATATGTTTCATATTATAAAATTTTGGGTCATTCTGAGGCTGATAGGTATTTTTCGCAAAACTAGCCTTTTAGCACTCAGTCCGGACACCAGTTCGGGATTTTCGGACGAAAAATTTCTAAAATACTTTTTAGGTCAGAAATAACATCAGGATACTTAAAATAGCGGTTTAAGATATTTTGAGATTTTTCCAATGTCGGAAACCCCCAGGGGTGTTTTGATAATTTACCACCCCGAAGGGGTATTTTTGGTAATTTTACCTATAAGAGTTATATTGAAGTAAATTTACATACAATAGGATTATTTTAGTGACTTTGCTTATGGAAAAATCATTTTGACGATTTAAGTGTAACGAGGGGGTATTTTGGTAATTTATCACCCCGGAGGGGTATTTTGGTAATTTGACCTAAGAAATGTATTTTTGGATAAATTCGCATATGGTAAGATTGTTGTAGTGATTTTACTCAAGAGAAGACTATGTCATCAAAGTCGGAATCGGGTTCACAGTCTTCAGAGTCATAACTATCAATTCTAAGATTCTGTTGTTTCCTCTATTGGGTAGGGTTGCCTCTCTACAATCATAATACTCATACAGTACATTTTCCAATCAAAACATCATCTAATCAGGTCTTTCTAATACCGGGCATTTTCCTATTCCATCTTATACAATCCTCTTGGAATTTCATCTATCGGGGACCACTAGGCCCTCCATATCATTACCACTGCCACAGCTTCAAATTCTGACCATATGGATACAATAAACAGTTATCAGAGTTATACCAACACAGGTATAAAGAACAACACGATGACTAGGCAAGGCAGACTTCTTAATGCTACCATCATCCTACCCCGCTCTCGTTAACCAGAATACCATTCCACAGAATCATGTTACCTACACCCTATGGTTCCATGCCTACAGATTCATATGCATATACTTCTAATACCACAAGACCGAACTGCTCTCATACCAACTGTAACGCCCCCGGAAATCTGAAGCTTCGCCGCCCCGAACTTCCGGGTCGTTAACCTACCGGATCACATCAAACCTGTCAATCCTGTACACAACCACATACTTCAAAGCATCTAATCCGATACCGACTCGAATTCTCCAAAATACAAGATTACAACAAAACCTGCTTGAACTCAAACCATTAAAACCTATGTTCTTTTCAAACTTAAATCCCTAAAGGATGAATCAACAGTACAGACCCACGCAGGGGTCTTACTATACCGTGGTGATGGGCTCATCAAAATCTCACTCAGACTCTAACTCATTCCCGAACCTGCTACAGCTTATCATCACTTGCAGAAGGGAATCAAATGGAGGGTGAGCTTTTGAGAGCTCAGTAAGGTCGCACAAGGACTACCAATAGGATTACAAAATGATTTCAAAGAATCCAACCGACAAAAATTTCCAGAATACTTCAGATGGTCTAAAACTTAATGACTTCCAAAAGGATTAAAAACTCATCAGAAATAGATACCAAAATAAACCAGAACAAATATGACCGATTCCAAAAAGAACAATCGATAATAGATCATTTCTAGAGTCATCATTTCCAAATACAATGAAGGTTTTTCAAAGGATTTCAACAGAAGCACAGATCATTTCAGATAATACTTTTCAGACATTTCTGTAATAGTCACGGCAGTGTACAGAGCAGATAAAATCAAAAATCAACGTTGATCCTGGGCCGTCGCGATGCCATTCTGGCAAAGCACAGAAGTGTACACATGCATGATGTACTAAAATACTAGTCCACTTGGGTACTACCCTGCTTTTTCCTATAGGATTCAGACCAGCTTTATTACGCCCTCCCATAGAACAGAAACCCAAGTCAACACAGAAAAATCAATAATATTAGTGAGCCTTAACATAAGCTCAATCACCGAAATTAATTCGAATTCCAATAACAATAATCATACTGACATAAGTCAACATTCAGAATTTTCAGAAGAAATCAGAATTTCTAGAAGAAAAATCACAGATAAACAACAAAGACGATTGTGAATAGATATCAGATTTGGACACAACAATTCAGAAGAATGGATACAAACAATGATCAACTTTGCTCAGCATGCAATACATGCGGACATCACAAGAATTCCAAATAATTAAGTTAGGTTCAATATTAGGGTTTTCTGGGCAATAACATGCTGATAGCCATACAGAATTCAGAGTTCGGCATTAACCGTAAATAAATCAAATGAGTACTTACGAGTACGAGCAATAGAATAAGGGTTCGGACAAAGTCCTTACCCAAGGTTCAGATATAATCCTTTACCTGGATCCGCAGCTTATTGCCGGAATGACATCGCGACCGCCCATCAACGTTCATTTTTGATTTTATCTGCTCTGTATACTCCTGTGACTGTTATGGAAATGTCTGAAAAGTATTATCTGAAATGATTTGTACTTCTATTGAAATCCTTTGGAAAATCTTCAGTGTATTTTGGAAAATGCTAACTCTAGAAATGATTTATTATTGATTATTTTGGAATCTGTCGTGTTTGTTCTAGTCCAAAATACCCAGTTGGACCTATTTGATACCCTTACATCTGTCCCTAACCCACCCACTCAAGGGTAATGGTTAAAAACCTTGAACTTCCTAATTATGAGTCAAATTCGACTGTACCCTTAGTTCCAAGGCCTCATAATAAATTGACCTCTTAGTTTCTTGATATATTAAACGACTTGTACACGTACTGGTGATTGCCCATTGTTAACTACCTGAGTTGTTGGTATGAGGTATATAGTACGAGTGAGCTAAATGAGTGACCTTACACCGGCATTGAGAGAGAAACCATACTTTAAGACCATTCAATGTTCTACCTACTTTTGGGAGAATATTTGTTTTGGCCTACGGCATATTGGCAGGGGAACCAGCAAACATTGTTTTAGCTAACTAATAATTTCGCAAAAGAGGGAAGACTCTAACCATCTGGCCAGTTTTCGACGTTCCTAATCTAACAGTTAGTCCGTAAGTGTAGTACTTGAAAATTTGAAATTGGATGTTATACCTCAAACCCTAGACCCATTCACCTTCAGAATGATTGGACGGTAAGTCAAAATCCTTCCTTTCCCAGAATTTTTTCAAACCAAACCCTTAACCCACTGACCAACGAGCCAGTTCACCTCCTGAGAGAACAGATGGTTAGTTGGAACCCTTCATTTCCCAAAAGTTTTTCAAACCAAACCCCAGACCCACTGACCAACCGGAAGGTTCACCTCCCGCATGACCAGATGGTTAGTTCGACCCCTTCATTTTTTGGAATTTTCTCAAACCAAACTGTAGACCTACTAACCAATCGGCCGGTTCACCTTCTGAATGAACAGACGGCTAGTCAGAGCCCTTCCTTGCCTAGAATTTTTCCCAAATCAAACCCTAAACTGTTGATCTACCGGTCGGTTCACCCCCATGGATAACCAGACGGTTAGTCAAAAATCTTCCAGACCCATAATTTTTTTATCAAAACAGGACGCTTAGCCAACCTCCTTCCCTAAATTTTCAAAAAATCCAAAAATAAACTCGTTGACTGATTAGTCAAAGGTCCTGTCTTTGGTCAATACCTCTTATCTCCCGTGATGTATAAACCCGTTAGTTCAATCTATTGGTCTTTGTTACCGAATTTTCAAAAAACAAAGTTCTCTATATAGTTAAGGCTAAACGAGGTTGGTATCGGGACTCATCTGGAAAACTCAGTCGAACCCTAATGGTTGAAGAATACCCACACATGGCAAATTTGATCTGCATTATAATTGAGTTGCAAAAGGATTTTCAGGCTAGTTTTGTAGCCCTAGCATATTAATAGACATGAAAGCAAAGGAGATGGAAAACATTAAGATAAGGGGTAAGAAGGAACAGGAGAACAAGCCTAAGTTTGAGATTGAGACAAAAAGAAGGCCGAAATCTATTGATAGTATGAATCCAAAGATGAGGAAGGGAAACTCGTCTTCCCAGAATGGAAGGATAAGCTGGCAGCACTCCAATCCCAAATTCTTCGAATAAGAAGGGCGGATGACCCACTAGATCTCAAGGCAATCACTATGAACCCAGAAGACGGATTGTTGCCTAAGTTCAAGATGCCAGAGATGGACAAGTTTGACGGAACTACAGACCCCAAAATCCAACAAGATGTACGTGCGTGTATTGGCTCCCTATATAGTCAACCAGAATCAATTGATCTAACTTTTCCACCATACCCTCATTGGAGCCGCCTCTCAAGGGCTTCTTACCCCAGAGCAAGCCTGAGCTTGAACCTGGGAGGATGTGTAAAGGAGTTTATAAATCAATACCAGTAAAATGCAGATTTAGAGATCACTAGCAGAAACCTAGAGACCACCAAGCAAGAGTCAAGGGAATTGGTATCTACTTTTATCATGAGATGGAGAAACAATACTCAAATGTTGAATTGGTCTACAAAAGAAGAACAAGTAAACATAGTGAGAAACAATCTATTACTTTGGCCACTACCATGCATCATTTAAGTCACTAATGGAATCCCTAATACAAATCAAAGATGCCATTAACAAAACGGACCATTTCTAGTGAGATGAAGTCAGGAGTCTAACCAGTATGCCCTAGACATTCCTGTCCAACCGAAGCCCATCAGTGCCAACAACGTAAACAATGTCTGAGCTCAACGAGTAGAATCATGGGAAGCGATATCTGAGCAGAAAAGAAAGTTCATATCATTAAATGCCCCATTGCCTAAGGTATTCGAGCAACTGTTGAGGAAGGGCATGATATCCATGTTACCGCCTACCCCAACTAGGAGTGATACCTCAGGGGTATAATGTTCAAGCTTTCTGGCCTATCACCAAGGGAAAGGACACTCCACAGAGAGATTTATGAGTCTTTGACATGCCATCCAGGACTTTATTGACAAAGGCAAAGTTTCCCCTCATGCCAGACCCAATGTCAAGAAAGAACCCTTACCAGCTCACGGGGTAAACGTTATTAATGATATTCTACGAGTGATATATCTGGCTACACTCATTACTACAGCAAATCAGTGTGTTCAGCCTGTTTCTACTTTTAATTCTTTACTAGAGTTTTGTGAAGTTATTTCTTGGGAAGAGTTGATAGAAGGTGAGACGTTTACTACCGAAGAAGAATATGATGAGGATATGGGTTTTGTGTTTAAACCAAATATAGTGTTGTCACATTTGACAAGATCAGGGAGTTTACCAAACCATTCCCCAATTAGCCACATCAAACCACTGTTCAAGACCCCCCAGACGACGAGGTATTAATGAAATTGAAGAAAACCCAAGCTAATATCTCCATTTGGGATGGTTATCTGCTTCTTACTCGCACCGACATGCCTTGATCAAGTTACTCAACAAAGCCTAGATACCCCAAGAGGCATAACCATAAGACCTATCCCAGGTACTAGAGGCTACATTATGTCAATGTACTTACCTTATCCCAATCTTATTTTCCAAAGTTAGGACCAGGCCACAATGACCAGCTCCATATCACAATGCGGGCACTTGATTAGAGGGTTCCTAACCTCATAGATGATGGTTCTACCCTCAATGTCTATTCCATATGTACCGTCCAAGCCCTTAACATATATTTCTCAAAATTTACCCCATCTAACCAAGCCATCCGAGTCTATGATAATACTCAGAGACAGGTTATTGGCTCAGCCAAACTCCCTATAATCGTTGGAACTGCCAATTTTAAAATGGAGTTTTAAGTGTTAGACATACCCGCTACATTCAATCTTCTGTTGGGAAGGCCATCGATACATTCACGAGTAACTCCTTCTATGTTACACCAAAAAGTCAAGTTTATTTTATATAAAGTCATTTTCACAATTATGGATGACTGGCAATTACCCCAAATTGATAGCTAAAGATGAAAGGACAGTGTTGTGGTTCCTTGTGACTCGTTAAACCTGCTTCTCAGCAAGTTCAAGATCGATAACCAAGTTCAATATTAAAGTTTGAGAAAGCTTGTCTCAATAAAAACTTTCTCACTTTTGCTCCAACAATAACAATACAGTACTTTCCATGATGAGAAGACTCTATTTTTCCCCAAGAATGGTTTTGGCAAAATCTACCAGGGACTTCCGAGCCTCCCAGTCTCAGAAAACAAGAAAGATCAGTTTAGGTTGGGATATAAGTTGAGCAAGAAAGAGAGGAAGGAAGCTATTAAGAAGATGGCTCAGGTCAAGAAAGACTGAAAGAATGGATGGCTATTGAACTTTAACGCCATGAATAAGGTCCCTACAATGAACGGATACTTTGTTAATGTAAGAGAAGAAGAACCTTACTACAGTTTCTTCGAGTAGTCTACAAAACAGAGATGATGAAGCTGATCAACAAATGTGAGATCTTTTATGACTGTCATTGGGTCAAGGATGAAGAACTACCAAGCTTGACTAAATTGAGCAAGGTAGAGATCTTTGATTTGATGGACTTTATGGAGCCGGAGGGAATGATAGTATGCTTCAATGATATGCAAGTCCTAGTACTTATCTGTGAAGTGGATGACCAAATTATTGACCTAACAAGCTTGATCACTTCAGCACAGGGTGGCATGCAGAATTGGGAGATCGAGTACGTACCGCTAGCTGTGGAATAGATCACCAAGGATTATTCTGAGGCACAAGGCTATTCCCAAACGGAACACCTGGATACTTCTGTCTCTTTAGATAATCTGAATTGCTTACCTACTATGTGCTTCCTGACTTTTTAATTGATAAAATGATGGTCGATTCTGATTACTATTTGGTTGCTGATTTAAATTCTAATGAATTAATCAACAAGGTTAATGATGAGTCACAACTAATGGACCGGCTTGTAGTTGTGACTTACCGACCCTGCCTGAAGCCAAACCCGTCAAACAAAAGTTCCATAACTTGAGACCGGAGTGCTCTCTTAAGGTCAAGGAGGATGCTGTAAAACTCTTCCATATTGGATTTATTAGAGTTATCAAACACCCTACCTAGTTGGCCAACATAGTACATGTTCCTAAACCAACTAGCTAAGTTTGTTGATTACCAAGACCTTAACCGAGTTTCCCCCCAAGATAATTTCCCTTGCCTATTATAGACATGATCATAGCCAACCATACCGAGCACGAGCTATTTTCCTTCGTAGATTGCTTCGCGAAATACAATCAGATAAAGATGGCTCTAGAGGATTAGGAGAAACGGCCTTTACCACCCCGTGGGGCACATTATGTTACACAGTGATGCACTTTGGATTGCAAAATGCCAGCACTATATACTAACGAGCTGCTACTACCCTCTTTCACGATACTATTCATAAGGGGTAGAAGTATACATGGAAGATATGATCATCAAGTCTAAGAAGTGTGAAGATCACTGTACAGTTCTGAGGAAGTAATTTGAGAGATTAAGGCAATATAATGTGAAATTCAACCCACATAAGTTTGTGTTCGGGGTTACTGCCAGAAAGCTATTACGGTTTATCAAGTGGGGCATAGAGGTCGACCAAGATAAAATCATTTCCATAGTGGAGATGCCCCCACCTAGGAACGATAAAAAAATTTGAGGATTCTTTGATAGAATCCAATACATCAGCCGGTTCATATCTCAGTTAACCAGATGCCCCACCTAGGAGCAAGATAGAAATTCAAGGATTCTTGGGTAGAATCCAATACATCAGGCGGTTCATAACCCAGTTAACCATAATTTGTGAGACCGTATTCAAGTTATTGAAGAAAGATTTGGCAAAAGAGTGGAATCCCATATGTCAAAAAACTTTTTTATAGAATTAAATAATACCTGCACAACCCTCTAGTCTTGAGTTCTCTAATACTCAGTAGTCTCTTGTTTTTGTACTTAACTGTGACCGATACCGCAGCCGGACAATGTTGGCCAAAATATTTGGAGTATTCAGTAGTCAAGAGAGCCATTTACTATGTCAGTAAGAAGTTGACCCAGGGAAAGATGAATTACTCGCCTTTGGAGAAGACATGTTTATCATTAGTCTAGGTAACAAAGAATTTGCGACATTATTATTTCGCTTACCCTATCGAATTGTTGGCCAGGATGGATATGATGAAATATTTTTTTGAAAAGCCAGTCCAATCCAAGCGCATTGCACTCCCACTACTTTCAGAGTTAGACATGACATGTCACTTAAAAGTCCTTAAAAGGAAAGGCCATAGCGGACCTATTAGCAGATTGTCCAATAAAGGATACTAGTGGATCAGAGGCAAAATTTCTGGATGAGGAAGTTTGCATCATGGAATCTGAGACCAGGTGGCAGTTATATTTTGACAGAGCAGCTAACAGTAAATGGCTTGAGGTAAGAATACTATTAATCTTACCAAATGGAGCCCACTTGACCATAGCCACCAAGTTGACTTTTGACTGTACTAATAGCACCACCAAATACAAAGCGTGTATTATTGGGTTAGAGATGGCTCTGAGCCTAGGAGTTTGAGAAATTAGCGTATATGGTAATTCAACCTTAAGCATATATCAGATGTAGAGGATGTGGAGGATTAAAGACGAACGTTTACAAGCGTACATGCCCATTTAGAGACGATTGTGGACCAATTCGAGGACGTAGAGTTCTATTACCTACCCCTACTCGAGAACAATTTTGTTGACATTTTGGCGACACTCACATTGATGGTAGAAATGCTCGAAGAACAGAAAGTAGAGCCATTTTGATTCTAAAAAAAGATCAGTCAGCTTATTACTTTATGATTGCACCCATAAAATAAGTTGAGATAACCTGAATCTTGGTACACCAATCTCTAGAACCTTATTCGGGACGGTAAATATCCTGGCCAACCTTCTGTGAATGACTATGTATCTTTTAGGAAATGGGCAGCACAATTTATCATGTGTGACTGGGACTTGTATAAGAGACTACAATGGAAAGTGTTTAGTGTGTGTTACAGAGCGAGAAGGCCATCGGATTATGGAAGATATACATTTGGGTGAGTGTGGACTGCATATTAATGGCCACATGTTAGCAAAGAAAGTTCTTCGGTAGGGATACTACTGGAGTACGATGGAACGGGATTGCATCAAACATGAAAGAAAATGCCATAAATGCCAAGTGTACGCCAATTTGCTACACCTCCTTCCTTGGGAGCTATACAACATGACATTTCCTTGGCCTTTTTCAGTTTTAGGAATAGATGTGATAGGAAAGATAAGTCCTAAAGCTTCCAATGGAGAGGAGTTCATACTTGTGGCCAAAGATTACTTCACGAAGTAGGCAAAGCTACTTCATACACCGTGCCTAATGCAGAGAAAGTGGCTTAATTCATTCGAACCAACATTATTTGTCAATATGGAGTATCTTGGGAATTAATTTCAAACAAGAGTTTTCATTTTGAAGGAGAAGTCATAGAATTTAGCCAAAGAATATGGTATAACCCGACACTGCTCCTCATCTTCCCATCCACAAATTAATGGGGCTGTAAAAGTCACTAGGCTGTATACGAACCAAGTTCGAGCTGAACATGGGTGTGTTCGAACTCGGTTCGTTTAACTTTTGCTATTCAAGCTTGGCTTGAGTTCGCCTAAAGCCAAACAGCGATGTTCAAACTCGGCTTGAGTTCGTAACTGTAAAATTTGAGCTCGACTCGTTTAACAATACGAGTCAAACTCGAGTTTGGAAACTCGAGTCGTGTACATATTCAATTCTAACCAAATCCCTAAAATTTGCAAATAATCCTCAAATCCTTCAATCTTATCAAGCTATAAATATAATGAATCAAAAATAAAATTGTAGAAGATACAAGGAGGGGGATGGGGAATCCAAAACACTACAAAAGATATCTTGATCATCGGCGATGAAGACTGAAAAACGGGATGATGCATGTGCCCCGACAACTACGAGATGACGACGTCGAAGGCAGGCGACTACAACATCGTAGGAAAGCGAAGCTACATCACTAATCACCATCTTTGGGCACCGGTGGTTGCATGTATAAGAAAAGGGCTCGATTACAACAACTTGACTTTCTTCGGTTGCTCTTGCACAGGTGGTTGCCCTCTTCCTCGAGCTAGATTGAAACTAAGAATGATTGGCATCGTAGTCGTGATGTGCGTTTGTGAAGAGAGGGGGGAGATGGAGAGAGAGAGGCCATGTGAGATCAGTGAGGTGTGTATGCATGTGTGGTGCTTGTGAGAGAGAGAGAGAGACGAGGGAGGGGCTGGAGTGCGGCTGTCTTTGAAGTTGTGATGTTATTGATGTATGTGAGTATTTAGGTTTAGGTTTAGGTTTAGTTTATATAGTTAGGGTTTCTTAGATAATGGGCTTCACATATTGGGCTATAGGGGTTGGACTTATGCATAAGTAATCTCATGGGCTCTATATTTATACGTGGATCTGGGGTTTTAGACTAATTAACTTTAGGCCATCCAAATTTAAACATTAATTTATGAGATTTATGTAAATATAATTATTCAAATATATTATAATTAATTTATTATTTAGATGAGTTGTTCGCGAACACGTTTGCAAACATTTTGGAGTGTTCATGTTCGGCTCGTTTAATAAACGAGCTCTACAAACTTGTTCATATTTGGTTCGTATATTATATGAACAAACATGAACACGTTTTAAGAAGAACGAGCCACCAGCTGTCATGAACAGCTCGGTTCATTTACAGCCCTAGAAGTCGCCAATAAAAATAGCAAGAATATGCTGAGCAAGATGACAGATTCCTGTCAGAGCTAGCCAAATAAGCTTCCATATGCTCTCTGAGCTATAGGACATCTGTGAGAATGTCAACCAGGGCTAACCCATGTGTAAGCGGTCCTCCCGGTGGAATTGGAAGTAACCTCTCTTACGGTACTGCTGGAGAATCAAGTAGCCGAAGAAGACTAGGTACAACAAAGCTTTGAAGAGTTAGCATTGGCAGACGAGAATATGTTAAAAGCTCTGTATCATATTTAGGGTTAACAGAAGCGGATTGTCCGAGCGTTTAAGAAGCAGGTGAAAAAGGACGTGGTTTAAATGAAGGAGATTTGGTATTCAAGGAGAATATTGGACAAATCTAGAAGCTGCGAGGGAAGTTTCAACCCTACTGGTCAGGTCCTTATATGATCAAGCAAATCATAACCGGAGGTGTAACTTTATTAGTCGATTTCGTTGGAATCTAATTGTCACAGTTAATCAATATATACCAACTCAAGAAATACTATGCATGAGTGAAAATTGTAATTGAACTACGAATGACCTGATCTTCCTTTAATAACACTACTTAACACACATTTAAATGTAACACATCATATGGAGGTACGTAGGCAACCCATAAAGATGCCTCTGGTACAGTCAAATTTTAAAAAGTCTTTTATTTCATTGGCTATGAATTCGACTACATTCTTGAAAAAAATAAAAAGCTTGCTTGGACGAAAATCCTAAAAAAGGTGGCCTAAGAAAAAGTTAGGGCAAAATAAAAATAAAAGTCCATTGGGTGAAAACCCTGCAAAGGGTGGCCGAAGAAAAAGTTAAGGTAAAAGGAAAAAACTAAAAGTCCTGTCAGCAACCTAAGAGTAAACTGTCATCATGCTCCTTTCTTTCTTCTTAAAAGGTGATCATCCCAGAACTTTGGCCTATCCTTTTTATAAGTCAGTCTCTACATCAGAATCATATTATCTGGAGTGTCTTTTTCAGTCGCTGAGCCTTTTCCCACTTTCCTAATTTTCTCCCCCTTTTTTACACTTTTGTTCAGATCGGCCCTCAACATAAGCATCTATGTCGTCCTCATTAGGGAGTCTTGATAGCCAGTGGCTTCTTTTGGTATTTCTTCTAACCGATGAGGAACTGCTCTTTCGAGATTCATCAATATGCAAAGACAGTATGGATTCCGTTAACATGGAACTTGTCTTCAAATAGCTAGGAACCAACCCAAGACACCGAATCCATGTGACTCAAACTTTTTCCTTTATCTGGGGTGATGGAAACCCTGAATTATACTCTGTGAAGATTTACTAGAGTCATGCAAATCGGACCCTAAACCTGCTCAGCACAAGCTTCCTCTTTGGATTTCTCCAAAAATTTGATCTCACATGCACCCAAAAAATCCCAATTCAATTTTGCCTACAGTCAGTTCTCAGTAGCCAACGCGGTCTCCCGAATGAGGAGCTAAAGCCAACAACTATAAGTATTATACAACAGTGGAGCAATTGGGTCTATAGCATTGACAAATGCCGCTGTCGTTATGGAGCGAGCAAAATAATAAGGAGAGCCCCAATCGTTGGGAACAAACTTGATAGTGAATGGCTAAGGTCTCTCACCACAAAAAAAAATCACTGTAAGAATTTGGGATAACTTGCTCATAACCGAACTGCCTCAAAATTCAATAAGCAAAGTAGAACGATGAAGAGCGCAGTCCCATATGGCAGACACAGTGATACCCAAAAGTCTGCAGGGCCTCCAGACGCAGAAAAAGCGGGTCCAAGACATCCACGCTAGAATGGCCCTCAAAGAGTAAAGGCCTGGAGCGGAATAAGAGAGGATAATACCCCACCTTAGCAGGGGGAGCTATCAGCCACATATAATCCAGAATCCACATGTACAAAATTAAGGTGCTAGCCATTAATACAATATTAGGATCCATATGCACCTCGGTAATGGCGTTTATCATTTTGACTATCACTGCCAAATCAGGGTTCTCCCTCAGAAAGCTACTTAGGATATCCAGTCAGTCACTCTCACATCAGCAACCCCTGGCCTCATGATGATAAGATATTTAGCCACCAGAATAGCCCCAGAGTCACCACCAACCACTTGCGTATTGCAGACTATTGTTATCTAGTTTGGCAGAAAAATATGAAATCATGGTAGAAAGCAGATTGTGCTCACCTAAGATAAATGATCTAGCCTACCCTACACTAACTTCAAATAAGCTCATGATGGACAGGACATAGCAATCTTGGATAACTGGAAGAACAATGGATAAATTGCAGGGACTTCCACCAAAGCGGAGAATTCTTGATATATGGGGCAAATCTCATCCAAGCTGAATCAGAATATATGATCTTGAGGATCATAAATTAAACTTACGATCGCAAGCTCAAGGCTGACTTTAGACGAAAGTGCCCTTCGAGGTGGATAAGTCTACCTTGTTGAAAGAGTCATCGTCTTCAGAGGGCCATTGAGAGTTTGTCTGACAGAATGAGAGTCAAATGCCCCTCTAAAGGATGAGTTCCAAATATGTGAGAAGGAAACAATAAGTTGTATAGAGATAGGACTCAAAACTTTAAAAAATCAAAAAAACTTATCGGATAAACCAGATGGTTTTTGACATACAGGCTAGTTTTTCCTTTGTTTAGAATATTGGTGAAAATTGATCTCTCTGATCAACCGTCAGTTTTTACTCAAAAAACTATAACTTTCTTCTAACTAACCGGCTAGTTTTAAGCTGAAATCACAAAAAAGAAAATTATCAATCCTCACTAACTAACCGGCTGATCAGTTAGTGCTTATGAAATTTTTACAGAGTTTGTGCATTTGGAGGCCAAACCCTGTACTTGTTCTCAATACAATACAAATCAATTTTGACCCATTTTTCTATCCATTCCTTTTTCTCTGTGCAAGTGTGTATATGCATTAAAATAAGACATTCACATTGGTATTGTTCAGCTTCATAGTCCTCGTCCTCAGGGTCAGAGGATGACTCCAAGGCTTGGTCGATCCATTGGGCTTCCCATATGTCTTTTGCAAGACGGTCGCAACCCTAGTAAATTAATAGAACCAATTTCTTAAGCTATGAGGGGGTAGGAGCTTTCTCATTGTTAGTGTTAGGGGCGTCCTTTTCTTTTAGTGATGCGGCCTCCGGTTATGCTGATCGACCTCAGGGGAACCCAACTCATCGCTCTTGTCTTCTTTAGGCCTCCTTCTATGGTACCGAAGCTCCTCCTATAAGGGTCTATGTGGCAGGGACAGTAGGCTCAGCAGAACTCTGTCTAGCAGTCAATTCACCTATCAAATGTGGCATCGATAGGGTAGTGTAGGCACTTCCATCGCCTCTGTGATGGCTGATACACCTCTAGCAAATTCCATAGAGCGGATACCATGTATTTTAGACTATATCCGATAGGCATCCTTCGACAATCGAGCTCGGAACATGCGAAAAGAAAATCACAGGGTTAAAAGCAAAGCCTAAATGTCAAATTATGTAAAATATTTACCATCTTGATGTGAACAATCCCTTTGAGCCGTAGCATATTGTCCTTTTTCGGTCGGGTGATCGGCTTCGTCTCATGGCCCTTGGACCTCAAGAGCAAAGGTATTGTCCAAGAAGGGAACTGATTCTTCTCCATGGACTCCTCATCCTTCTTGCCCTTACCCTTCCTATCGTAGGCCGCCCTAGCCCAATGGATCTTCTTCACCCACTTTATAGCCAAAGGAGGGCTAAATCCTCTTACATGAATGCCTTGTAAGTAAGAGGATTGTTCAACCACCTCAAGGAGGACACAACGATCCCCCGAGTCAGACTCTATCTCAACCCCCTATCCAAGGTCCTGATCTGATACATCTCTATGGGAGGGGTAGCTGGAATCTGATTCTCGACATCCATATGGTGCTGGAGGAGCACACTCTCCCCCGGGTAGAACTCATCCTGGGAGTGTTTTACCAGTAGAACCTTGTACCGGGTGAGCTCCAGCACCTCTGGTTAAGACTCCTCACCCTGCCACTCAGAGAAGGACTTCTAGAAGAAAACAAATGTGAGTATTCATGAACAAGCATTATGAGAAATTCAAAGGTTATGGTATAAATGATCAAATAACTCACCAGGCGCTAAGTTATCCCTTTGAAGCTATCCTGATAAGCCTCCACCGTGGCCCCAACTCGATCATCCCAAAAATTCCACCAGCACATCATTGGCTCAGTCTCATCCTTATGTCCATACCCCAATCATGGTGAATGTGATCCCAAAACCTTAAAAGCCCAAATCTTAGAGCAAAAACAAAATGTGAGCAATATGTCTATAACATAAATAAGAATGATAGGAAAAGCTTAAGAACTGAGATGTACCTCTCAGACATCATAGTGTCCTGACATACCTCTCAGACATCATAGTGTCCTGACATACCTCTCAGACATCATAGTATCCCATGAAGCTTAAGGACTACCCTCGGGATACCGAACCCATTGAGTGGTATAAATAATCCATAGACGGAGTACCCCAGTCGTACTCCCAATCTCTCCAATCTCTTCCAAAGCCCTCAAGCACCAGAGTTGCACTGAGTCCTTTGTGTTGCTAAATAACATCTCCCCCAGGACGTATGAGAGAAACCCCTGGACATATTGAGCAATGGATGCCTCATCGGCATCCTCCAGGATCATACCATCTTAGTAGGAATTAAGGGTATCAAGCAAAATAGAACCTGCCCTTTTTGTAGAACGGCTCAAATCCAAGCAACTGGACCATGAGGTCACAGTCCTTGACGAGATCATAGCCATGGGATAGGCTTCCTCGAACGCGAGTACTCCTGATATTCGCGAAGTCGAACGAGGTAAGTGTGGCATCCCTGAATGGTAAATGGAACGCATTGGTGGAATCCCACAATGCTCCGCCAAACACAAAAGGTACTTTTTACTCATAGTAAAAGCATGTAACCTGTTCAAAAGTAGGTCAAAGCCGGTCTGGGCTATCATATTCACTACTGAATCCAGTATCTTCGCGCACCACTCCCCTACCGGATTCTGTGAGCCCCTAGAGTGGATATTCGAGGGGAGAGGCCACATAAAACTAAAAGAAAAGGGAAGGATTTCAAGAGGTTCAGTTTATGCATGGGGTCATGAAAAATAAGAAAGAAAATTATTGTGGGCCCTACTTTGCATGGGAGTGCCTAGTGTAAAAAGTTTGAAAAAGCATGTGTGATTAAAAGACAATCGGCAGAAAACATACCTCATCGGTCAAAAAGTGATGGCTTATGCGTGTGTCTTGATCCAGTGTGAGGATTGAATAATCCTCCATCCTAATGGTTGGTCGAAACTAAGAAACACACCTAATTTGAGGCCCACCTTCCTGTCCTCTCCTAGAACGTTGAAACTCCAACTATGTGAATGAAATTGGAGAAGAATAGGGAGAGATCTTATCAATTTATTAGGGGGAAGTTTGGTTGGAGTAGGATTTAAGAGAGAGAAGTCCTCCTCATGGCTGAATTTGAGAGACAAAGTAAATGAGTTGTATTAGAAACTCTATAAAGAAACCTCATCATCCCACCCAAATTTAGATCCATAAAATGTTTTCCCATTTAGAATTGTCCATCTCTCTGACTAATCGACATTCGACACTTTTACATTTCGTATTTCGAACCCACTGACTACCCCGGACAATTTTTGACATATTATTTTGACTCATTTGTTTCTTTAATCAACTGGCCGATTTTTTATATATATAAAAAAAATAACAATAAATAAATAAAAATAAAATAAATGAATAAATATATATTAGGTGTTCATTTTGCATACCCTCGTGTGCTTGTGTGCCTTGCGTGCGTGTATGATCCATCTTTTCACAAGTTTTCATGTTTTGCCTACTTTGTGTATTTTGCATGATACCTAGCTCATTCACCTAAGGCCTTTTGGTCCAGTATTGGGGTGCTCGTATGCTTGATTGTGCATATATGTCCCTCTATCCTTGGATTGTTCTTTGATACAGTTATTCAAATTTGTTGCTCAGTTCAGTGATTTTGAGTGGTGTAATTCTAGTGCAACATCTCATGTTTTATTGCAAGAATTATAACTTTCTTCATATCAAGTGAGCTGATATGTTCGAAAGTCATCGACTAGCTATCCTCGGACATTGTTGTTGTAATGCTCTGAATTCTCGGAACGTTAAATGTAGATAAACAAAGTAAGAAAAACCTCAAAATGTATAAAATTCTCTCAATCAAGTATTCAGAGCATCTACCTATAAGTTTCCAAGAAACATTGATAAAAGCCACACTGGCTTAAAGCAGTTACATTGTCCTCAATTACTCCTATACGGAGTGGCAAAACAAAATCTAAACCAGAATATAATAAAGGCTACTCAGTTATCTCTTACAATCTATCCTACACTAAATATAAAAGGGAAATCCTTCACTAAAGAGCTTCTTACATAGCCATCCCATATAATCCTTTGCAATACTTCGAACACTGGGTGATAACCTGAAATTCAAGGGTGGGGGTGGGGGGTGTGCACAGAGCCCAGTAAAGAAAATCACACACACTCACCCATAAAATACAAAGCAAGCTATATCATAACAGTACTTGGAGTTGATAAAATATGATACCAAGGTGCATGGCGGATATCAAAACCAATGCACTAACTTTCAATAAAAAAAGCAGACGCTTCGACTAGTTCAGAAACAATATTCTATATTTCAAAAAGACTCCAGTAAATTCAATAGTCCTTTAGAATGTTCAAAACGTCTTCAAACAAATCGGATACCAAAATACGAAGATTCAAGTAGTACAAAGACGGAACCAGGGGAACCATTCAGAAATGTGTCACACGTGCCATCACTGACACGTGAAACAAGGTTCATGAATTAAGATCGCGATCTCAAGCTTATCCCCTGAGCTAACCCACGTTCCAATCCTTAGGATTAAATCGCGAACAGATAAGTCACATACATTATGACACAACTCACTAGATTATAAAATAGATATCAAATCAATTTAGCAAACGCCAAGAGTTTGAAGTCGACAGAGTCATTCTCGTTCACAAGATTCTACACGTAATAGTTTTATTCAAGGGCAACTTCAACAATGAAGTGTCTCAATTCTAAGGAAACTCAAACCATAAACTACGAAGAGGACTCGCTATTGTTTTTTGTAATATCTAAGATCATCAAAGACTGATAAGAAATGACTAAGATCAAAATAAGTTGATTTGCAGGGTCAAACAGCTACTTCCAACTAATAACTTTCAAACCAAATTTCAATTAGAAAATAGGCAGATTTTGATCAAACACAACTCTTAGAAGTTGAAGTGGACTCTATATGGATTACAGAATGTATAGAATCGTAAAAAACAAAGAGAAATAAATGAGATAGAATAAATTAAAGTGGGCTGATTTATAGTGTCAAAAGCTGAACGTTTGCAATTATGAATAACTTTCAAACTCAATTTCAATCAAAAACCAAAAGGATTATGATAAAACCTTAAACTATAAAGTTGAAGAAGACTCTTAAAATGTTTCACAATGTCTAGAATCATAAATAACCAATGAGAAGCAAATGAGATAGAGTAAGCCCAAGTGGGCTGTTTTGTAGTGTTAAAAACAGAAAAGTCTTCACTGACCAAGAATTTTCAAACTCAATTTCAACCAGGAAACAAAAGAAATTCTACTAAAACTTTAATCTATAATTTATAAAAGACACTTCAAGGATTTTATAATGTTTAACATTATTAAAATCCAATGAGAAACGAAAAAGATAGAGTAAATCGAAGTTGATTGACTTGAATTCATAGAAATATAAGCATAAAACCGTTTAGGTCTGATTTTAAACATTAATCAATTAGATTTTGAGAAAATTCAAAACTATAAAGCTATAGTAGATTCTAAGAACATTGAAATCGGACAAAAAACAAAAAAGATACGTACTCTTGAAATTACCATAAAATTAGTAACAATAGATCGCGAATCAAATTAGTAACCAATTTAGCATAATGATCAATAACGCAATTAGGGTTCTAGAGCACCAGCCAATTGCTTCCAAAGAATAAATCTATTGAAAAAAAGATCGATACATAGTTTTCAGAAGGGGTAAATACGTGAGAAAACCCTTACCTCCAATTGCACAATTAACTCAAAGCCTAAAAGAAATATAATTATATTTCTAAAACATTTAGAATTGCAAATCACACGTTATGTCTCAAAACTCTCTAATTTACAAATAGGTCAAACTAAAGCTCATACTTAAATTGGGTAAACTAATCCCAAAAGTATAACCCACTTTCTAGAAAGAAAAATCTAAATTAGTTCTTAGGCCCACCATCTAGTTTAAAGGCACAGTACTTTCTAACTCATACCTATACAAGTTTCTTGATAAAAAAAAAAGGGTGTTACAATTGGTTCCGACTTTGAGTGATACTTTTGGAAGCTTTCATATACCCAAACCACCAATTGCTTTAACTCATTGTTGTCTCCGGCCTTGGATATATTCCAGTGTTCTTAAGCGACCAATTACTTTGAGGCCTTCCGGCTCTTAGGTTCACCTTTTCTTAAATCTAATCGACCAACTACTTTGACGCGTTGTTGGCCTCGACACTTAGATATAATTTCTGTTTTGACCAAGCGACCAACAGTTTGGATGCATTATTGGCTCTGGCTCTTAGTCAAGCCTCTACTTTGCCAGTCAACCACTCAATTGATTTGGTGGCTCCGACAACGGTGAAAGTTCTTCTCGTATTTTCTGACGACCATTCTAATTGATTTGGTGGCTCCGACATCTAACAATACTATCATCTTGTTTATCGACCATCCAAATCGATTTGGTGGCTCTGGTTATGGCAAGATTCCCCTTTTGCATCTGTAGGCGATTATTCAAATTTATTTGTTGGCTCTGGTATCTAGATATACAGCTCTAACCATTATTTATTCAAATCAATTTGATGGCTCTGGCAACGGGCAAAGTTATTATTTCTTTTACAAATTTAGACGACCATTCAGATTGATTTGGTGGTTTTGGTGTCTAGATATGGGTTTTGTTGTCGACCATTCAAATCGATTTAGTGGCTCCATTAATAGAAAAGATTTTATTCATATATTCCTAGATGACCAATTTTTGTTACTATTGGCTCCGGCTATGAGTATTCCCTTATTGGCTAAGCAACCAATCATTATTATTGTTGGCTCTGACTCTTGTCGTAAGCCTTCAGTGGATTTGGACCACTAATTGTCGTTACCTTGATGCGCCCCTTGTCTAGTGACCAATTGTTGTTACTGTTGGCTCCGGCTCCGGACAAGGTTTGACTTCACTTTCCCTGGTTACATTGTTCGACGACCAATTATTGATACTGTTGGCTCCAACTTTGAATAATATCTCCATCCTTTTCGAACTATTAGTCTGATTTCCCCCCAGAGGATACGTAGGAAGCCCTAGAAAGGTACGACCTCATAGATGTGTCATGGTCAGCGAGTTTGATCAGAGTATTGTGTTTTTGTTTTTTCAGTATTTCACAACAATAATGTGTTCTTTTTCAGTGATGTTTGTTCGCCCCCGAGCTTTCTCACTGAAGCGCTTTGCAGACACCTCATTTGTGTAGTTATATTTAATTAGGAAGGGTAGGCCGTTTGGTCCAGTCCAGTCCAGTCAGTGATCCAACCAATAATTGGGCTTAGTCCAATTCAACTATGTCACTCCAGTCCATGTGTAGATTGTCATTTATTTAGAGGATCTTAGGATTTATTTGTGATTTATCCTTGATGCAAGAGATTAAACCATTGATTGATAGGAAATATGAAAATAATTGTCGAATCTGGTACATCCAATCCGCAAAATCAAAAGATAATTACATAATTATGGCCAGATAATATCTCAAAATTCGGGAAAGGAATTATAAAATTATGGAATGAACCGCTGACCAGTTAGTTTGCTTTTGTCGATCAACGATTTTTATCAAATATTCTATCTTTTTATCAGATTGTATATTGGTATCGCCATCTTTGTCATTTTCGGCGTCCCACACTTCTATAGGTCATTTGCCTACATTTTCAAGTAAGCGATGTATCATGTCTTAAGAGGAATTAGCCTTTCATAATTCACTCTAAAAGAGTCACAAGTCCCTTGCATCGTGGATTTTTGCATAGCTTCCCGAGTCCTTTAGACAAGCAGGCTCGTGATGTATAATTTACAGCTTTCTAATCTAGTTTAGTAGTTTAGAATTACTCCCCATTTCTCGTGATCACATTTTTTTTAGAACAAAAATTATAAAAAGAAGTAATTCATTTCTTAGTTCAAATTTAAGACCAAACTGTAGGTCGCCCCTAGTAAGACCAGAGTCAAATTATGAAGTTTTGATTTCCGTTTGTTTGATCGGATATGTGGGCCATTCGACCCTTGATGTCGAGCTCAAGCCAATAATATAAAAATAAACTTAAGGTTTTTTTATTGCATATTTACATGTTCTGTATTTTAAAAGACTAAAAACCAATAGAAATGAAGTAGAGATTGAACGGATATGACGGGTACCTAATACTTCTTGTCGTATAACTTAATCGCTAAACCATTTTCCTATTTTCAATAGAGTAGTTTTGGACATGTTTAGAGTCATTTTAGGGATTTTTCTTATTTTTTTCGTGTTTAGTTAAATAAGGTGGCGACTCCCTAAAATCTTCCTTCTGGAGGGTATTTTCGAGGCGAATTCCTTATGGTAATACATGTGCAAAAGTTGAAGTTTAAAGAGGCTTCATGGTAGTGTGTCCTCCCTTAATAATAGTATAGAGCTTTCTTGTCTTAAATATCTCTCTAATTTAAAAATCTTTTTACACATTTTCATGACTAGCGAATCATTGCCATGGTTAGATGATAAAACTAGCACCGACCCCTTCCTTGTAGAACAATCATCCTTCGTTACTTTCGATTGCTGTGAAATGACGCCACACTCAAATGTCAAATAGGTAATCAAATAAGATTGAACAGAAAACTTATTTCTTTCATGTCCTATCTTGAAACTTTTATTGAAAACATCCACATGCAGTTATTGATGGAAAATTTTAAGGTTAAAAGTGTATAGTGCTTAACCATGTTTCTTCATATTTTAATGACCAAAGTACCTTCTAAATATTCTACAGTACACACTCTTTTCAAAATTGATGCAAACACACGGCCCGCATAACTTTTTATGTGCCTTTTGTTGATTAATACCCAAATCGTCTCCATGATTAGAGAATGAAACTAACACCGATCCCCTCCTTCTAGAACAGTCCTCCTTTGTTACTTTCCATTTTTGTGAAATGACTCCACATTTAGAAGTTCTCAATTAAAGACACCCATATGCAGATACTGATGGAAAATATTGAGGAATTTGGAATCATCATTAAAAACACTCATTTGCAATTATTGATAGAAAATTCCAAGGAATTCGGAGTCCAAGCTTACAGTATTTGTGCAAGTCCTTTTGGTTGATAGTGAAACATTCGTCGTATTTGCTTCTTTCTTCCATCGCAGCTACCTCTCAGCGGGCACCATGGTTTGAAAGGTGCAGCAGCATGTATAAGAGCCGAAATAGGAGTAGAGGAAGGAGCCGGTTTTAACCAGAGGGCGTATAATTTATCGACTCCGCAACAAGGATTCGAAGGATTAGGTCTACCAAATGCGAAAAGAATACTCAACTTGAGCGCGGCTTGAGTGAAGAAGGTGGCTCCATACGGGGGATAGTACAGCAGCGGTTTCGAACATCACATATGATAATAGAAAGGAGCTCAAAATGCTCCTTCTCTGTTGCTTTGGTTTTTGAGACTAGACATAGTTTGAAATCTTTTTGTCTTCGTATGTATTTGAAGCCAAAGATCTATCGTCTAACTCATCTTGCCTGCAGTAGTTTTGTTCTCTAAATTGGTCTCCACTTTTAGTATATTGAAGCCTTTTCAATGAGGCTCTCTGATCGAGTTCTACTCCATGCGCATCACTTTTTTTTACCATTTCAATACCCAATTATGCTTTGTTGCCTAACCCAATTACCACTTTTTTTTTTAGTTTTTTGGTTGAAGCATGAGTTGTTACGGTGAAGAATTTTTCAAAAAGTATTAGAATATCAAGAATTCTAAAAGCAATTGGTATTAGCAAAGTTACTCATAGTATTTTTGGATTTAGGGTCATCAGGGGCCAACAATTAAAGTTTAAGCACAACCACATTTATAATTCACGAGCAATTAAAAGACTTATTCTAAATATTGACATCATTTCTTTTACCTTGGGTCTATAACACAAAAGCAAAATTATTTTTGTAGTTACAAAAAAAAAAAAAAATCCTATCTTATCATGCAAGGAACTAAAAGTTCTTGGGGGAACCAATGACATGCAAAGGAACAAAAATTTGTTTTCCTCCAATTTTGTCCAAATAAAAGACTGGAATTTTTGGCTATCGATAGAAGAGATAGCAACTCCAAACCACTCTAGAAAAACCCTAGTTGGGTGGCTAGTGTGATTCCCTGAAAAATATCAAAAATTAATCTAACCGTGAGTTTGTTTAATTAAGGGGTGCTATTTTTAATGAAAAATATCAAAAATTAATCTAACCGTGAGTTTGTTTAATTAAGGGGTGCTATTTTTAATAAGTAACAATATGTTGGTGATGATTAAGTATTAGGGAGCTAAATAGGAGGTTAGTTTGGGCTTGGGGATCAAAATGTAATTTTAGAAAGTTAAAGGGGGTAAAAGTGTAATTTTGAAAAATATGGTGAACGAGATGCGTTTTTTTATTAAGTAGCATCATTTCGATGATAACAAGGTGTTAGGGGGCTAAAGGAGGGGTTAGGGTGGTTCTAAGGTTGAATTATTATTTCTGAAAGTCGAGGGGTCAAAATGCAATTTTGGAAACTTGAAAGGCCAAAGTGCAAATAATGGAAGTTTGCAAAATGTGTCATAAGGTGGGGAGAATTTGGCTGAGTGTTTTCCACCTCTTGAGTGAATTGGGCTGACTAAGCCTCATAAACAATAAACTATTGTAGGGATAAGATGATGGAATAAAAATATAAAAGAAAATTTGGGGGGTTAAAAGTGAAAATATGAGAAAGTCATGAACAAGAGATGGGCGTGAACAGTAACCACGAAGAACACCACTGTAGCAACTATGGGAAAAAGAGAAGGAAAAAGGAAGAAGAAGGAAATGAAGGAAAGAAAGTGGAATCCAAACCCTAACGGGGTATGATTTTGAACCAAATTCGTGAAAATTTAATGAATTTATTTGTGTATACGTTACATACATACATATATATATATATATATATATATATATATATATATACACATATATATGGGAGCCGATCCACACCCACCGGTGGAGAAATAAAATTTCTCCACCAAACCGCTACCCAAACCGCTTCAAAGAGTAGCGGTTAGCATTATTGATTGCAAATACACAACCGCAACACTTGTTGCGGTTGCGCCCCCGTGGACCCCCCTCCCCCTTCCCCCCCATGGCCCCCACCCCCTTCCCCCGTCTCCCCCCACCCCCCCACCCCCCTGCCCAACCGCAACAAAGAGTTGCGGTTGGCCCCCCTTCACCCACGTGGTCTCCCCCTTCCCCGCCACGTGGCCTTCCCCCTTCCCCTATGGCCCCCCTTCCCCCGTCCTCTCCTCAGCCGCCACGTGGCCTCCCCTTTCCCCCCATGGCCCCCCGTCCTCCCCTCCCCCCATGGCCCCCCCATGCCCCCAACCGCAACAAAGTGTTGCGGTTGGCCCCTTCCCCAGTCCCCCTTCCCCTTCCCCCGCCACGTGTCCCCGTCCCCCTCTTCCCCCTCCACGTGGCATCCCCTCCCCCCGCCACGTGGCCCCGTCCCCCCCACCATGCCCAACCGCAACACTTTGTTACGGTTGGCATGCCAACTGCAACAAAGTGTTGCGGTCCCCCCACCCCACGTGGTGTCCCCCCCCCCCCGGGATGCCCCCCCATGGCCCCCCTTCCCCCCGTGATGCCCCCTTCCCCCCGTGATGCCCCCTTCCCCATGGCCCCCCCTTCCCCCTCCCGTGATGCCACGTGGTCACTCACGGATTTTTTTTCTGTCTTCTTTCTTCTCTTTCCTTCGCTTTTTTCTCTTTATAAACTCTCCTCCCCGAACCATTTCTTCCACTTTTCTTCCACTCTCCATCATCTTTACAAACTATCTTCGTACTCCATATCTCACCTACAACAATACAAACAAAAAATTTTTACGCTAGAAGCTCGGTGGATAACCGCTAGAAGATCGGTGGATTTTTCTTTAAATATATCAAGTCAAAACAAGTAAGTATTTTTTGGGTTTTCTTGTTATTCAATTCAATGTTAACTTCAAAGTTCAAAAATAGTCATTGTAGACTCAAATCGAAGATAACAAAAAATACCAATTGAAGGAAACAAAAATCAGATCAATCCGAGATCGGATGAGCGGTATTACATTTATAGATTCCAAAATAGCGATTTTTTAGGGCGTCTAAATTAAGATTCTTCACGAATTTATAAAAATATCTAGAGCTAGATTTTGCCAAAGTACGAAAAAAAGACCCTAGTTATTTTTAAAAGATCTATATCAGGGAAAAATTTTAGATTTTTTGAAATACTGGAAAGGGGTTAACTGATACGGGGAACCTTGAAACTTTGCACTGTAATTTAAAATATCAATCCACCGTAATTTCGCGCAAAACTTTTATGAGAACCCTAGGATGTTGGGAAGTTCCATCCCCCAGGATTTCGGGCCATTCTGAAGTCGTTAGCTATTTTTTGGCCGAACGGGCTTTTAAGCGCTTGATCCGGACACCGGTTCGGGATTTTTGGGCGAAAAGTCTGTAGAATACTTTTTAGATCAAGAATGAATTCGAAAAGCTTAAAATAGCATTTCAATGCACTTTTGAGATCGTTCTGATGCCAGGGGTATTTTGGTAATTTGCCACCCCGAGAGGGGTATTTTGGTAATTTTACGGTGTTAAGTTTTTCAAAGGACTTTCTAGTCCAGAAATGTAAGTAAAACACCTGAAAGGTTGTTTTGAAGCTGGTTTGGGGCGTTAGGGTGATAATGAACCCCCGGGGCATTTCGGTAATTTGCCGCTCATCGGGGGTATTTCGGTAATTGAACATTGTAAAATTTTCTGCAACTGGAGGAAAGAGTCTTTATTTTTATTTTATTTAATTCTATGACTTGTTGAGAATGATATAATTTTTATTTTTTAGATTTCAGTATAAATATGGATGCAACAGGAGGAAATACTTTTTGTGAAGATTCTGATCCACCTTACTTGGGTCAAGTTTTTCAAACACTGGACGAAGTTGAAGCATACTATAGAGCATATTCGAAAACGATAGGTTTCGGTATTAGAACTAAGACTACTAGAAAACGGGCGAATACAGATCAAATTTGTGGAAGACTATTTGAGTGTCATAGAGGAGCACCGCATGTACCCCCGGTTGTTCGGATCAGTGACGAAGGGCCATCAAGACAAAGAAAACGCGACACATTTTCGGGTACTGGCTGCAAGGCCCATGTGTATGCAGTACACCGAAAAAATGAAAACCATTGGGTTGTGACAGGAGTGGAGTTGAGCCATAATCATCAGTTGATGACCCCTAGTAAGATTGGTCAAATTCATCAACACCGAGAAATAAGCGCGGCACACAGACAACTGATATTTACAATGGCCGAGGCTAAAATTCCACCTTCTAGAATGATGGGGGTTTTCTCAAGCCAGTCTGGGGGGATTGACAAGTTGAGTTTCAACGAAGTAGACCTTCGAAATGAACTTCGTGCTTAGAGGAGAGAGTCTTTCGGTAAGAGTGATTCTCAAGCTACACTTGATATCTTCAGGCACCTTCAGAGTGAGAATTCTGGCTTTTTCTATAGTCTCCAACTGGATGATGAGAACCGCATTAGTACTATATTTTGGGCGGATGCCCGTTCTAGAGCTGCTTACCAAAATTTTGGGGATGTTGTGACGTTTGACACCACATACCGCACAAATAAGTACTCTATGCCTTTTGCTCCGTTCACCGGGGTGAACCACCACTATCAGTCAATCTTGTTTGGCTTTGCCCTGCTTAGGGATGAGACGGAGGAGTCATTTACGTGGTTATTTGAAACGTGGCTTAAAGCAATGTATCATATTCCTCCAAAGACCATCATCACCGACCAAGATCTGGCAATGAAAAATGCAATCGCTAAGGTCCTTCCAGATACTCACCATGGCCTGTGCACATGGCACATAAGCAACAAATATCCCGAACGGCTTCACAATGTATATGCAAACCATCCGACATTCAAGACTGACTTTAATACATGTGTGAAGAAATCGTTGACGGTAGACGTGTTCGAGGAGAGGTGGGCCAAGTTAATGGATGACTACTATTTGCACAATCATGAATGGTTACAATCGTTGTATGAGATCAAGACACAGTGGGTCGGTGCCTACACCAAGAAGTTTTTTGCAGCCGGAATGACTACGACCTCGAGAAGCGAAGGTATGAATGCATTCTTTGATGGGTACGTAGGCCATTCTTCAAGTATAACAGAGTTCGTACTAGAGATGCAGAAAGCCCTTGACAGGCAATTTTTCCTTGAGAGAGAAGCCGACGCGGCTACAGTTTACAGAGAAAGAGCCATAGTAGTTTTTTCACCTTTGGAGGCTCATGCGGCTCAAGTCTATACCAAGGAAATGTTTAGACAGTTTCAAGAGGAACTACTAAAGTCGAATCAATATAGCATGACAAAGTTGCACGAGTATTCCACCAGAGTGATCAAGGTTTATGCTTTGACAAATGTGACGAATTTCGCCAATCCGTGCTCTTCGTCGGCTCCGAGGAGCAGAAGACATTTTACCGTAGCAGTTTGTATGGACACCGGGTTGGTTAATTGCAACTGTCAACTGTTTGAGCATAAAGGTATACTTTGTCGACACGCGTTGAGGGTTATTTAGCGCCAAGAATGCTCGTGAAATCCCTCCACAGTATATCTTGGAACGGTGGACGAAGGAAGCCAATAGAGTCCACGGTCACATTCCTTACGTGCCCAATGTTTCAGTTGATTTCGAGCAATCTGAGACGCTGCGATATAATCACCTTTGTAACATCATGCACGGTTTATCATTGGATGCAGCGTCAATATTTGATGGGTGCAGGTATCAAGTTGAAGCAGCCGCACGGGATAAGACTAACCTTGCACAGTTTAGGATGGCATTACCAGAAAGACGGGACACTCCGACTAGTCGGACGACTCCAGCCGGTAGATTCAATCGAGCTTCACAGCCAGTCATTGACGACACTAGCCTGCAAGGTGAGGAGGACAACATTTTTTATCCGATTATTTCTCAAACAAAAGGGCGAAAACGAGCAATACGCATGAAGAATCCGATTGAAGAAGCAACAGGTCAAAAAAATTGCGAAGGTGTGCGTTGTGTAATAAGATGACTGATCATGACAAGAGAAACTATTATAAAGTGTTAGGTATCGAACCTGGTAGTATGGTCGAGGAGGACGATGTGATGATCAGTGTTAGGGTTAATGTTTCAGTTGTATAAATTGAACTTTTATAATGTTTAAATTTGCGATTTGGTTTGTGGAATCATAGATTCCGAAAAATTACATAATTTTTTTGTCATTTTTTTTGCTCATTGAACCTTAGGCGTGTTAGTTAGCCCATTTGTATAAATTTCGAAAAAAACCGAGACATTATTTTTTGGATTTTCCTAGGAAGGGCCTGTTCGGGCACTCTTTAGGGCCCAATTCATAACTTTCAAAAAATTATGTAATTTTTTTTGTCACTTTTTTTTACTCATTGAACCTTAGGCACGCTAGTTAGCCCATTTGTATTAATTTCAGAAAAAACCGAGACACGTTATTTTTTGGGTTTTCCTAGGAAGGGCCTGTTCGGGCACTCTTTAGGGCCCAATTCATAACTTCCGAAAAATTACGTAATTTTTTTTGTCACTTTTTTTTTGCTCATTGAACCTTAGGCACGCTAGTTAGCCCATTTGTATCAATTTCAAAAAACCGAGACACGTTATTTTTTGAATTTTCCTAAGAAGGGCCTGTTCTGGCACTCTTTAGGGCCCAATTCATAACTTCCGAAAAATTACGTAATTTTTTTTGTCACTTTTTTTTTGCTCATTAACTTTAGGCACGCTAGTTAGCCCATTTGTATCAATTTCGGAAAAAACCGAGACACGTTATTTTTTGGGTTTTCCTAGGAAGGGCCTGTTCTGGCACTCTTTAGGGCCCAATTCATAACTTCCGAAAAATTACGTAATTTTTTTTGTCACTTTTTTTTGCTCATTGAACCTTAGGCACGCTAGTTAGCCCATTTGTATCAATTTCGGAAAAAATCGAGACACATTATTTTTTGGGTTTTCCTAGGAAGGGCCTTTGGCGCTACCCCAATTCATAACTTCCGAAAAATTACGTAATTTTTTTGTCACTTTTTTTTTGCTCATTGAACCTTAGGCGCTAGTTAGCCCATTTGTATCAATTTCGGAAAAAACCGAGACACGTTATTTTTTGGATTTTCCTAAGAAGGGCCTGTTCTGGCACTCTTTAGGGCCCAATTCATAACTTCCGAAAAATTACGTAATTTTTTTTGTCACTTTTTTTTTGCTCATTAACTTTAGGCACGCTAGTTAGCCCATTTGTATCAATTTCGAAAAAAACCGAGACACGTTATTTTTTGGGTTTTCCTAGGAAGGGCCTGTTCCGGCACTCTTTAGGGCCCAATTCATAACTTCCGAAAAATTACGTAATTTTTTTTGTCACTTTTTTTTTTCTCATTGAACCTTAGGCACGCTAGTTAGCCCATTTGTATCAATTTCGAAAAAATCGAGACACGTTATTTTTTGGGTTTTCCTAGGAAGGGCCTGTTCGGGCACTCTTTAGGGCCCAATTCATAACTTCCGAAAAATTACGTAATTTTTTTTATCACTTTTTTTTTGCTCATTGAACCTTAGGCACGCTAGTTAGCCCATTTGTATCAATTTCGGAAAAAATTGAGACACGTTATTTTTTGGGTTTTCCTAGGAAGGGCCTCTTCGGGGCACTCTTTAGCCCAATTCATAACTTCCGAAAATTACGTAATTTTTTTTGTCACTTTTTTTTGCTCATTGAACCTTAGGCACGCTAGTTAGCCCATTTGTATCAATTTCGGAAAAAAAAACCGAGACACGTTATTTTTTGGTTTTCCTAGGAAGGGCCTGTTCGGGCACTCTTTAGGCCCAATTCATAACTTCGAAAAATTACGTAATTTTTTTTGTCACTTTTTTTTTCTCATTGAACCTTAGGCACGCTAGTTAGCCCATTTGTATCAATTTCGGAAAAAAAAAAACATCATTAATTTCAAACCTTAATATCCAAAATCCAACAATAGTAATAATAAACACATACAAACGTCTACTACATCTCAGGATAATGGTAAGGAAGGCGTCTAGCTACACCCTTTTTCAGCTCCCAGGCTATCCTATATCTAAACGTCAAGGCATCGTTTCGAGACCACGTTCATATTCGAGCACATCTGAGCGAGCTATGTAGTCCATGTACTTGAGGACGTAAATCCCGCAATCATGACTGTTATATTGCTTTGGTCGGTTTTCTATCGTCACGACCGTCCAAGGATCTATCATGTTTTGCTCGTGATGGCTTCCCCCTTAAAATGTCGACACGCTAGTGGAATGATAGTAGTCTGCATCCAACAATAAAAAAGGTTATCAAGCCTATGTAACAAGAAGAATAGACTATGAGCGAAGGTCAAGATATAAACTAACCACCGCATTGATGTACGTGGAGTACATCTGCGCCAGCTGCTGACCAGGTCCGTCTTCCCTTAGGCTATCGTATATGTGGACCACTTTATTCTCTGGAAAGAGAACTAATAGGAAGAAGTGGCTTGCATGAAGAGCAGGTAGCATGATTAGGTTCGCATCAGCTGCGTGACATTGATAGTCCGCGTTCAAGTAGGAAAGCACGTTTGCAGATGGTCGCCATTCACCCTTGCTTGTCCCTCGCTTCCTCCTCCATTCTGTGAACTCCTTCATGCTATTCACCATGAAGGGGATAACAAAAGAGGCATACATGTTGAGCTTCAAAGTTTGGCAGGGGTTATAATTTAGCTCTCTAACACGCAGCAGATCTATATAAGCGTCAATGAGAAAATTCAAAATATCTGTGTTCGGCGCCAACAGTCTTAGATCAGAGTGAGCTAGGAATGAAGCAACAGGAAAGTCTGCTGTAGCGATTGGCTCATGCCCAAAGTAGTGCCGGTCGATCCAATCCCTTTTGGCCGGACTCAATGGCTTCGTCGGTTGTCCTTTATCCGACCGGATATTTGGGCGGGGGTGCCTGGAGGCGACGTCCCTGACTCTGGGCTCACTTGAATCTGGGGCTAAGAGTCGTACGCGTCAGGAGGCAAGCGAGTAGACGGCTCCCACACCTGACTCTGGGGCTGATAGTCGTACGCGTCAGGAGGCAAGCGAGTAGACGGCTCCCCTTGGTAACCCCGGTACGCAAGACTAAAGTTTTGAACTTCAGTCTTGTACCTCTCAATGGACCTCTTGAGATTGTCAGGAGCCTGCGCGACAAACCAGTCAAACCCCTCCAGCTGCTTGAACACCTCAGTGCCCTGGTCAACCTAAAAAACATGCATACAAAATATGGCTAATCATTTCAGGCATGGTAGATAAGGTGCGCAAATAAAAATTGAAACAACACTAGCATGACTTACAATGTTCAATGCCCAGAACTGGTCATAGATCTCACGTGGTGCATACGATGTCTTCCTCGCCTGGGAAGGGCGATTCACCCTCGTGCGCGTCACCTTGAGAAACCATTGCAGGTACTCCTCAATGC
>JAVXUP010003919.1:0-48539 GCA_033070095.1 Escallonia herrerae | reverse complement strand
TCCCCTTTCTCTTCCTACAAATGTCTTTTGTATGCCCAGTCATACCACAAAATGTGCAATATCGACTAACTGCCTGTGCAGGCTTCTGTTGAGGTGGTATATATTGAGTAGGCCTCATTATCGGTGTAGGCTGAGGTCGTGATCTAGTCGTGGCATAAATCCCTATGTCTGGGGTCTAGGTGCATACCCTATACTCCTCATATCTGTTCTCAGAAATTTCTTACCACCAGATGTAGAAGGAAATCTTCCCGGCCTACCACTGTGGCATCAAAGGCCTAGATAAACTCATATGTGCCCTCTTTGCCCGTGTAAACCCCAAAGTCCTCTCAATATGAAGTTCTCGATCTACAATCTTGTGATAATCAGATATATTAAGAGGTGCGACAGCTTCCTGTATATCGGGATTCAAGCCAATCTCAAACTTTCTAGATTTCCTATCACCACCCTCAACCAAATAAGATGCATGTTGAGCTAAAGCAGTAAATTCTTTTTCATATTCTTATACAGTCTTGTTTTTCTTTTCAAGTTGCAGGAAGGCCAACTCCCTATCTCTTTTAACACTTGCCAAAATATACTTATTATTAAACTCAGTAGTAAACAAGTCCCAAGTTCTTACAAGATTATCGGCTGTCCACTTCGCATCAATTGTCTTCCACCAAAACCCCGCATCCTCACTCAAATAAAAAGTAGCCAAAGAAACTTTATGTGCAGGAGTTAATTGCATCCTCTCAAATAATTTCTCCTTATTGCTTATCCACTCCTCTGCCTCATCTGAATTAGCGCCACCTGCAAATACAATAGGCTTAAGCTTAACAAATCTTTCAAGTAAGGTCAGATCATCAGTAGCTATAATGGATCTCACCTGAGAACTCTCACCAACGTGACTATGCTGCTGATTGTTTTGCGAATATTCTAGGGCATTGGCTAAACGTCCAACTAACCCAATGATCTCCTGTAAATTAGGGTCAGTCCCTTGTGTACCCTGCCCCACAATACTTTCCTCTCTGGCCTGCCATATATCACACCTGAATAGGCAAAAAAAATATGCTTAGGCCATACCAAATTTCAAAATTAAATAAACTAATGAATTCTAAAGATCTTAGCCTGAATTTTAAGCAACTATAGCTCTGATACCCCTAAATGTCACACCCCTCGAAAGGCATGCGACGCTAAACAAGCTGGTTAACATATATACCTCAAAGATAAACAGAGCTTTAGGACAAACCTCAAAAGAAACAGCGGAAGTATGGCTTAAGTGTTACAATCATCCATGAGTGGGAAGACTAAAGATAACATTATATTACAGACCACCTCTCTCCAATACAAGTACTACACTCCAAAAACAAAAGAAGAGCAAGTAAAACGTTGCTCACCCAGCATAATACTCTTGAGTCTCCCCAAGGTAATCCTCTTTGTCCTTTGGCAAATACTCCGACTCTGAACCTAGAAAAAGTATCGGGAATGGGTCAGTCCAATGGCTCAGTAGGGTATCTAGTACTTTTAAGTCCAAACATGAATTGATTATATTATACATAGTTAGTATAAACATGCAAGTCACTTGAATAGATGATGCCTACATACTTAAGAATAATTTAACATATCGAGAAAACATGCAACCATCTGCTCACACTTGCCTTCAAAAGAAACGAGAATAGCATATCGAGCAAGATTTGAAATCTTGTAGAACATATACGAGAATGGCAAGCAAGACTTAAACATTAACTTGATCTTGCTAAGTATAACGAAACAGTATTAACAAGTTCAAGACCAATATGGGCCAAGTACGAGAATATCAATATGCAAATATGCCCCTCATGCACAAGCCAACCTTCCCTGAGTGCGAGAGACTTTTCGTATCATAACCAACTGATGTAGTGGGTTCGATAGAAGAAGTCTAACGTCATCACAGGCACGCCAATAATTCCTTCCGAGAAGTAGTATGCATAGTTAGTGCGTACTATCGAGACACGAACGAGAATGAGAACCCTGGCCGGATAACTTCCAACCCCGGCAAATATCACCCTCAACTCAGTTTTTCCTCCTCCTTCATGTGACATGCATAATCATGCACATATGTCAACAAAAGGTCATCAAGTACATCAAAGAGTTTTAATCCCCTCTCAAGTCATATTTGCCATATTATCAACAACATATTCCAAACATGTAAACTAATCTCTAATGCGCCAACTAATCCGGTAATCAAGCAAGAAACAATTGATGTTCTTCCTTAAGTACCCTACACACAAGAATAATTATATTAGCATGTATATATTTGAGTGCCCATTTAAGACCTACAATTTACCTAGTTATTCACCATTAAGCCAATCACAAAGAACTACTAGTTTAGGTTACATAATCTGTCCAGTATTTCAATTGGCAACAGGAGTAGTCTGTACTCCGAAGACCATAACAATTTAATTACAAGGCCTCTATAGTCGTACTACATATTTCTGAAAACTAAACTTAAAGCTACACATCCCAGTATTTTACTTGGCACAAAAATAGTATTTTAAGGTCATATTAAGCCCTTCCAAAGACAGACTTCAGAGTCTGTCCAACAACAGTTTCACAAGACAGGTTTCAAGACACGAATTTTAAACCATAGCAATAGTACTTGAAATAATCTGAAATTTTGTGTGGATACTCTAAACATGTTTTAATACAACATATAAAATAACCAAGCCATATCTCAACCAAAAGTATACCTTTTTAAGCACCAAAATTACTCTAATTTCATGACTGTACAGTTTCACAGGACAAGTTTTAAGTCACAAATTTTAAACTCTAGTAGTAATGCTTAAAATAATCCAAAATTTGATGTGTATACTCTACACAATATTAGTACAACATATAAAATAACCAAACCCATATCTTAACTAAAACGACACATTTCTAGGCACCAAATTTATCTCGTTTTTATGATTGTTTTGCTTTCAGCATACATGAACACACTTCACCTTCAATCATTTCAAGAAAATAAATAAGTGTTTCACTACTACTCATAATACTTCTCATACATGTTTTGAAAACTTAAAAGAAACACAAGATAACCTACCTTAAAGAATTTTTAGGCCAAGCCAATTTTAAAAAGTTGATTCAAATCTCTGTCCTTTGTTCTTCCTTTTCTTCTTCTCTTCCTTCCTTTCTCTCTTTTCTTTTCTTTTCTTTTCTTTCTCCTCCTTTCTCTTTGTTTTTACTCTTTTCTTTATCCTTTGTTTCTATTTTGGCCGAAAGGTGGTCTTCAACCTCCACCTTCTCTTTTGTTTCTAAGTTATCCACTTAACTTCTCTTCCCATTTTTTATTAGTTTCCTTTGACTACTCACCACCATACATAGGTAGCAAGTCTTCAAGAATATAACCCACACACTCACACATGCACATGCCACTAATCCCTACATTTCATATTTGCATATTAACCCTAAAGTTTTGTATAACTATTTTTTAACCCCCAAAGTTTTATATAATTATATTTTGACCCATAACTTAATTTTAACATTTATTTTATGTAGAAAAATAATATAACACAATTATATTATTTCAATCAAATTTAAATTTATTTAAACTTAATAAAATGATTAGAAGCTAATTAAGATCGGGGTCTCACATGAACCACCTGTATCTTCTTAGGTTATTCCATCCTTTTCACTTTTGTTTCTTATTATTTAAGCGTTTTGTGTGGTTTTGAGTGTTTATCAGCTAACTCTTTGATTTTGATTCAAATTTTATGTTTTGTACTTATATGCCTATGCTATTTGTGTAGAAAGGTTGCCCACCGAAGTGAGAAGATGCAGAGAACTGTGCTACTTGTACTTATATGCCCATGCTATTTGTGTAGATCCTATCTTACATGTCATATCTTATTTTTAGTAGTCTTTATTTTGGCCTTCACTTCGTGTTTCCAACTGACATTAGTAGAATTTTGTGGTACATCCACTTTGTTGTTTATTATGGTAAGGGAAGATATTATAAGGATTATATGGATGGTATTTTTTGAAGTCACACACTTGTAAGCAACGATCCTTAATATGCAATATATTATCCTTCTGTATTATTTTGTAAATTCAACCACTTTCAGTATGAAACTCTAAAATTTTGAACACTAAGTAAAAGAAAAATGGCTAACAATCTCCAACAGCAATAACAAAAGGAGATGCATCTCTTTCAAATGAGTATCATGTAGCAATAAAAGCAAAGAGATTAATAACCTAATCATCTTCCCCTTGCAGTATTTGGATGCACATGTTACCTACTTCTTTGACCTTATACCGGTCATATATTAGACTTCTACAAAAAGAAAAGTGTTGATTAGGTATAGTTCCTTGCGCACAAGAATCAATAACTAAAAAGGTTGATTATGCCAGTTCATATAGCTTCTCCTGTTGAGTTTGACAAACTTTTGTTTTCTTATTCCCATAGAAGATGGCGATGGCAACGAGCCCACTAACCATCTCATTCATGTTCTTATTCCATTAATGCCGCCACATTGTGCCTGGCGATGAGTCATTGCTTCTTGTTAAGATGTTTCCGCTCTTTCAAACTCTTCTTAACTAATGTCTCATCATTATTCTCCTACTCAAGCTCCAGAATCTCATTTTAATTATAGCAAACCGCCACAAAAATTTCTAGACCCGTAAATTAGAGTCGCCGTCTTATTTTGTTGTTACAAGGTAACATATAAAAAAATAGGAGAAAACCCTGAAAGACTTTAGAATATCCTACTAGGCTTCTAATCCATCACAAAGTAGAGATGATATACAGCATGAAGGTGTTAGGCACCCATTATATCCTAACAGTCTCTTCTTTGTTGTTATGATTTTGGGACCCTCTAACATGAAGGTGTTAGGCACCCATTATATCCACCATTATCCTAATTCTATAGTTTTGGTTTGAATTCAACAATAGGCGTCAAATGGCCTAAATATCCAGTCGGACAAATTAGAATCAATATCATGTAGCTCTTAGCGGACCTACTGGAGGCGACGTAGATCTCGATCTTTGACTCTTATGGTGACTCGACTTCTTCTAGGTGAGAGGACTTAGAATCTTAATTGGTAGCTCTTCTAGTTGTCTAGAATTCTAATAAATTGTAAATTTAATGTTAATATCTTTTAACCCAGATCTGTTCGTGGGGAGGGGGAAACAATCTAGACTCTTCTAATCTAGAAATAGAAATACCCAAAGAAGGATAGAAAATTGTACTTTAATCCAGATTGTTCAATTGCGTGATCCAAGAATTGATTTAATGTCGAAAATCAAGAATAGTAATCTTCCTAATTAGCAAAACTCTATTTTGAGCCTTAAGACAACCTTAGGTATATTTGACTCCTTTGATAAAGTTGTAACTCTCAAAAATATACAGGATATGATTTAGGCTTTTGAATCGCCTAAACTGGATATCATACGAGCAAGTTAGGGCTGGTAAAAAACCTAGAAATGAAATATGCCCGTTTAGAAAAATCTTATTTTGGACTGTAAGAAGACCTTGACTGGATTGACTTCTTCTATGAATTTGAAGATCTAAAATAGACACCCTTTTATGCTTTTGAATCGCCTAAACAGAATATCGTACGAGTAGTTTAAGGCTGGACAATGAAAACCTTCAAAGGAAATCTTCTTGATTGGAAACCCTACTTTGATCCTGAAGATGACCTTGAATGGACTTGATTGCTTCTATAACGTTCTAGCTCTCGAAAAGATACACCATTTGGGCTTTTGAATTACCTAAATCAGTTATTGTATGAGCAAATTAGGACTGGCCAAAGTTCATATGCGTGCTTGATACAGGAGGTCGGATTTCTAACCTAGCCATTATTCCTCTAGGTTTTTTTTTCCTCCATTCTCTACTCATCCAAATGCCCTTTTTTATAGAAGTAAAGAACCATGACTTAGATTAAACCTAATTGGACTGGATAACTGTCTGGATTGGACATACTGGACTAAGACCACGACTGATTGGACCACTCATGGGATTGAGCTTAAATAAATTATTTTCCTTATATATTATTAGATGTAAACCTATAATAATAGTAACAAGCTTAATTGCCAATAAGCCTAATAACACCTAAATAAAAAAAACTAATGAGGTGTCTACGCTACTTATATCATATCCATGAGTGTTCTTTGTCATTTTTCATTCCCCTAAATTCTAAAATAAATGTTTCAGCACCTCGATGATCGACTGTTAGATCCTACACACCCCACGATCACTCGAACCCAAGATAGTACATGAAAGCCTAGAGCTTTGACAGCTTCCACAACACTCTCCTTCCTTTATTTTATAAGCTTGAATCTAGATGTAATTCTCTTAGGGTCTAAAATTAATAAGTTTATCTCCATATTTTTTCAAACAAAGGCTACATAACTCCAGCTTTTTTATTTTTTTATTTTTAGTACAAAAAGTTAAAACAACATAAATTATAGTTTATCTTTGAATTAGGTTACTTTGACCAACAAAACAAACTAATCGAACAAAATAAAAATGAGTGGAGACTTTTAACCAAGGATATGATGGGTGTCTATAACCTTTGGCTTATGCATACCGGATTGGCTCAGTCAAACTTTTTTAATTTGTGCAATTTATTAGTTAAATTAACTTTAAGATTTGATTTGTTGACTTGAAAATAGATAACTTTAAATGCATGTCATTAGCACAATTACCCATAATATATTACCCTTGAACCAAGGAAAGTTAAAAATAGGTGCACAAGTATTTGGACACAAGAATTAACGTTGTTCGGCTATAAGGTACCTACCTCCATGGGGGGTCTAACTTCTTTATACTATGAAAATATCGAAACAAGTGCAAGAGAACTCTTAAGAGTTTAATCCCAATAACTCAAGGCCTTTTTATCCAACTGGATATCCCTTATACACCCCGGTTAATATTCTCTCTCAAAGAAGAAAGTTTACTAACTATATCTCACGTATTACACTCAAAAGAGGAGGAAACTTCAGATGATTTTCTGAGACGGTTAAGTGGCCCTATTCATAAGCCTTCTTTCACTTCATATTTGGTAGGCGGCCTATCAAATGTATAGCAAAAACTAGATACAAAAAGCAATTGACCGTAAGTACAATAGTGTAGGTTGTTGGATTTCCATCACCAACCAAACCACGTCAACAAAGGCATGATAACAATAGTATTCTGCAATAGCGTAGAGCGACAAAAAGTCACAACCCAACAATTCTAGTACTAACTACTCCTGATTGAGTGAAAATTTAATCAATGAATAAAAGACCAAGTTAAAATAAAACCTATTCTATTAGAAACACAGTGACAATTCTTAACCACAACCCTAAAAAATCAACTAATATCTAATTTTTATTTAAAACAAACAAATATGAATTCCAATCAATCATTAGACAAATTTCATCTCCTAACTATACCATCTCAATATCAATGTTACTATCTAAAACATTGGGTTGTACAAGGTTTTCTACCGAGGTATCATGAAAGTTACATTGGGTAGTGCTCAGAGAAGAAAAAGGGAAGAAAAGAGAGCATGAATTCATTCTCAATTGCATAATACCGAATAAGCTATACAGACTTTATAGGAAATCATACCGCCAAAATAAGTTATGAAGTCCCTATAAATTAGGCCTAATCGGGTCTCCTTATTTAAAGGGATTTCCTTTATTTGAAAATAAAAAACTTACACAATAATAACAAATCTACTTTCCTCATTAGACGATAACAAAATCATTGACTTGATTAGATTTTGCTAATCATCTAGGTTAATGGCCTAATCTTCCTCATAATTTGACACTCCCCCTCAAGTTGGTGCATAGATATCTATCATGCCCATCCTGTTAATGAGAAACTCATAGTTAGGCCTAAACAGTTCCTTTGTGAGAATATCTGCAATTTGATGTGATGTTGGAACAAACGGCATACGAATAGTTCCTGCTTCAATTTTCTCTTTTATGAAGTGCCTGTCAATGTCATCATGCTTTTTTCTGTCATGTTGAACCGGATTGTGTGCAATGCTAATGGCTGCCTCAGTTTCACAGTAAAACTTCGTAGGCATGATCATAAGTCTTCTTAGTTCTTTTAAAACTCGTTTCAGCCACATCATCTCACAAATACCACGAGCCATCGATCTATATTCTGTCTTGGCACTACTATGAGCCACCACACTTTGTTCTTGCTTCTCCATGTTACTAAGTTTCCCCATACAAAAATGCAGTACCCTGATGTCGATTTTCTATCTTTAATTGATCTTGCCTGGTGTACATCTATGTATGCTTCAAGGTGTCGTCATTCGTTCTTTTTAAAGAAGAGCCCTTTTCCTAGAGCTTTTTAAATATCTGAGGATACGGTAGAAAACTTTGAAAACATTTGTGTAGAAAACTTTGAAAACATTGATTTTTTTCTTGAAATTGTGTTGCCACCACTGTGTAGAGAACTTTGAAAACATTTTCTATTTCAGATTTATCCATTAACAAGTACACTCAACTTACACATGTATCATAAACATAAAGCTAACAAACCATTTTTTTTTTTGAAAAATTGTTGAAACCCCAGATGGTCCCCAAATGTCACTATGGATTAACATAAATGGTTTTGAAGCTTGATATGGCTTTGAAGGAAAAAATGAACGATGATGCTTAGCCAATTCACAATTTTCACATTGAGACAAAGATGGACTTAATAAGCTAGGAAACAAGTGTTTTAGATAATAAAATTTGGATGTTTTAATCTATAGTGCCAAAGCATATCGCTAGAAACAAAAACATATTTAAAACATGTACTCTGAACATTGATTCTGTGCGGCAATCTAGACACAGCGAGAGTTCAAAATTATGATGATGGGAATGCTGATGTTGAATCCATTGGTGGGTAGTAGGGTTTTAAAAAATGGCCGATACGTACTGTATCGGCCGATTCGTAACGGTTTTTCAAGTGTCCGATACCGATATACACCGATATATCGGTGCTAGTAAATTTTGCAGGCGTATTGCCGTTACGGAACCATAACGGGCCGTAACGCCGATAAATACCGTTACGCTTGGAAATCTGATACTTTTGTGTTTTGTCTTTGTCTCCTTCGGTCCTTTCGAGAATTATTGGAGAATCTATGGCTCTCTGCATCTCCTGACTCCTCTATCTTCAAGTCTTCAACTCCTCAAGCACCGATCAAGTATTGTAAAGAATTTGAACAACAAATTGCAATCAATTATTGTGCAAAACTCCAAATTAAATTACTGTAGGCTCGTGAAGAAATCTGTTTTCTTCAATTCTCCTCTCTATAAATTCCTCTCCACTGCAAGACCCAATTAACAGAAATTACAGACATACATACAAATCAGAGAGAGACGAAGGACTGAAGTGCAAGAGGAAATAATAAAGGTCAAACGAGTTGTACCTGGAAGAATAAGTAGGTTGGGTATTTGAGAGCTTGGACAGTCCAGAAGGCAAGTTTATCCACGGAGTTTACTGGCTTATGGTGCTTTTTGACATCAATGGTAGTATCTGCTTTGTAAGCTTCCCATGGCTCACTGAACTAGTGAACTAAGCAACTAGCAACAGCTGGAGCCTGGGATTCCTGACGAAGCATCGAACTGTCGAAGACTCGAAGCCCGACTGGCCGAGCGCAGCGATCGGCGTTTGGCTGCTGTCTTGAGTCCTCTCCTAGAGGTCGTTGACTGGTTGGGACTTGGGACGGCAGCGGTGGGCGTGGGATTGCAGATTTGCAGGTGAGTACCGTGAGTTCTACTTTTCTGATAGGGAGAGAGTGAGAAACCGAGAGAGAGAGAGAGACGGTGCAGTGGGTGCACGGTGGTCAGTGACTCAGTGGTCTTCATTTCTTCAACAAAGTTCTGAACCTTCAAGAATCAAGAGTTCAACTTCAAGTCCTTCAATTAAAGTTAGTCAAAGTTAAACACTCTTATTTATGATTTATGACTTATCAAGTTTATATTCAATTATTTAGATATTTAGAATTTAGTACTTTTGTTTATTGTTTTTCACTTACTTGATTTTGGAATTATGTGTATGCTAATATGCTTCTAACTTGAGGTTTTAAATTCAAAAACTTATTTTAATTGGTAATATTTAATAAACTTTTACCATCAATTATAGATTAAATAAACTTTAACAATTTATAGTTTATGCTTTGTTTTTGTGCAAATTTAATTTAAATACAATGTTTTTATGTTTTAGTATTTCATTATAGTTTTAAAATTGCAAGGTATCAAAATTTTATTTATTCAAGACTCAAAATGCCACGTCAAAGTGTGGGAGAGAATGAGGCTCCTAATAATGATATTGGCTGGAAGTTTGGCGATGCGGTGCCAAATAATAGGCATAAATTGGTTTGCAAGTTTTGCGGAAAGGTGATAAGTAGCGGTGTTATTCAATTGAAATAGCATCTTGCTCATCTAAAAGGACAAGTTTCAAGTTGTCCTACTGTTAGCGGTGAAGTTAGAGTAGAAATGATGAACCTTCTTCAAGGTTATAAAAAATCGCAAATAGATAAGGAGAAAAGGAAAGAAGAAGTGATGCAACATATTAAAGAAACTCAGCGTGATACCGACAGTGATGAAGATGACTGTCGCGTTGTTTCTAGTGATGATTCAGATCAAGAGATGACAATGGCATGGAGGGAGTCCATGAGAGAACAACGAGAGGTTGAGGAACGAAAAAGGTTTAGATCAACTTCAGGGAAGCGATATGATGTAGGAGGGAGTAGTGGCTCTCGGCCTCATGTACCTAAACGATCTTCTAGCATGCGTGAGTCTGCTAGTGAAAATAGGTGGGTTGATCTAACTACACCAGAGTCAAGATTGCAAAATGTGGATGTTGATCTTCATCGATATAAAGGCTCTAAGTAGACTAAGATCAGCACATCAATTATGAAAGGTCTAAGAAAGAAGTTGGCATAGCAGTTAGCCAATTTGTTATATTTGGCCGACATTCAATTAACTTTGTAATAAGTCCTTGGTTTGAGCCGATGTTAGATGTTGCAAGAGAGGTAGGAAAAGGAGTGAAGCTTCCGACTCCTCATGAGGTCAGTGAAGTTTATTTGCCTAGGGAATTTGAAGCTTTAAAGAAGTGGATTGAATCTCATCGGTCTATTTGGTAAGAGAGGGGTGTAACACTCATGTGTGATGGATGGTCGAGTGGTACTAGAAGACATTTAATGAATTTTCTAGTTTATAGCACTCGAGGTACAATCTTTCACAAGTCTATTGATATTACAAATGTTCCGAGTAGGACGGGAGATTATTACTTTGGAATCATGGACAAGGTCGTTGATGAGATTGGGGAGCAGTATATTGTTCAAGTTGTAACGGACAATGAAGCTGCTATAAAAGCTGGTGGCAAAAAGCTTATAGAGAAGCGACCAAATTTATATTGGACTGCATGTGCTGCTCATTGCCTTGACCTCATTCTGGAAGATATTGGCAAGAAGAAAACTGTTGGAGAGGTGCTAGGAAAAGCAATGGAGATCACCAGGTTTATTTATAACTTTGACTGGGTGATTGATTACATGAAAACCTACACCAATGGCAGAGAGCTTCTACGTCCTGCAATCACACGTTTTGCTACAAATTTTCTTACTTTGGAAACCATTTGCAGATTTAGGGGGCCTTTGGAAGATATGTTTAGGTCTAATGAGTGGAATGCACGTAAATATTCAAAATTGAGCAAGGGCAAGTTGGTAAAGAAGATCATTTTTTATCGGAGCTTTTGGATTAAAGCTACTGATATTTTGAAGGTGCAAGAGCCACTTGTAAAGGTTATGTGGTTAGTAGATGGAGATGAGAAACCTAGCATGGGTTTTCTTTACGAAGCAATGGAAAGGGCCAAGCTCGCCATTCAAAAGAATTGTCGGCGTCCAACAAAATATATCAGAATAATTGAAAAGAGGTTGGATTTTCAATTACACCAAGATTTGAACATGGCCGGTAAGTTACTAAACCAATATGTAACTATAATTCATTGTTTAAATCAAATATAAGTATTCGATAATTAGTTATTTTTTTCACGTGTTAGGCTACTTCTTGAATCCGCAATTTCAATATGGTGAATCTTTCTTGGGTAATAGAAATGTGTTGGAAGCAGTTAAAAAGGTGATTCAGAGGCTAGAGCCTCTTATTGACAATCAAATCAGAGCTATCAACCAAGTGAGTATAATACAATTTGTACTTACATATTATAATTTGTATTGTACTTTAAACTTGGTGTACAACGTGCTTAAAGTTTTACCCATCGTGCAGATTTTGTTATTTCGTGACAGACATGACTCTTTTGGAACAGTATTGGCCCAAAAAGCAGTTAAACAAACAAATCCGGGTAATTAGACAAACTATAACATTTATATTTTACAATAACGAAATTGTTATTGGTTGAAGTTTTAAATCTTATATGTACGGTTGCTATTACTATACAGTTGAAAGGTGGATACATTATGGCAGTTATGCGCCTGAACTTCAACGAATAGCTATAAGGGTATTGAGCCAAACAACATCATCTTCTAATTGCGAGCGTAATTGGAGTACCTTCAGTCTCATACACACAAAAACAAGAAATAGATTGAAGTCCCAAAAGTTAAATCGACTTGTCTATGTTTATTACAATATGAGGCTGAAGATCCGCAAGGCTACAAGGAAAAGACAAAAAGAAATAGAAGATGCTTTTAACCCCATTTGCTTGGATTACATATTTAATGAAGATGATCCATTAAGTGAATGGTTAGAAGAGAGAGAACACCCTACATTGGATGGCCAAGACAATTCTGAGTGGTTGGATGATTTGGATCTTAATGATGAGGACTATGTAAATGCACATATGGAACAAGATACCGACTCTGGTAATCATAGTGGTGCTTCATTAAGTCCACCCAGTAGTGGTGGTGGTAGTGGTGGTGATCATACCGAGAACAAAATGACGACTTCGTTGAGGCTACTTTTGGGTCACTTTATGGTGGAGAGGTTGGATGGAATGGAGCTCGTGATAATAAAGTGATCGGTAATTGTGAACAGTTGCCCCAGTCAGAAAATTGGGGAGCATCAAGGAGACGTGGACAAGTAACACGTCCACGTCCACGTCCACATGCTCCTAATAATGCTCCAGCTGATGCTTCAAGAAACCTGGAGGATCGTTTTGGCAATCTTGGACTTGGAAGATACCCACAAGGGCCACAATCCGACTATCCTTCTTATCCTCAGCCATATCCGCCACCACCATCGTATTATTATCCACCGGTCGCTCACTGCCCACCACCACAGTTTTATCCTCACCGGCCTTCTCTACAGAGTTATCCACATGGTTATCTTGTTTTGCCAGTGCCTCAAGACCATAGTTATGTTGGACAACAAGAATCTAGTGGATCCCAAAGTTATTTTGTACTACAACATCGACAATCAGAGTCCAGTGGATCCCAAGGTTATTTTGCACAGCAACAACAACAGTAACAAGAACCAGGGTCCAGTCACTCCAGTGCTAGTAAAAGTAATAACTATGGGGTTAATGTTGCTAACTACGTATTTGGAGAGGGATGTAGTGAATATAGAGATGACATAGAGATTGAAGAACCTGCACGACATTCATTTTGGTGGTAGAAGACTTGTCAAATGCAGCAGCTGTGATGTCAGTGACATTAATATGTGGAATTTCATAAGATATAAATAATGAGAGTTAAGTTAGGCTCTTTTTTAAATATAGTTAATAATTTTATGGTTAGATTGTGTATAACTTTTTTGTTTTGTCCAAATATTAAATTATTCTCACTTTGACTGAATTAAAAGAGATTTTGACCCAACAATGTGTTTAAAACAAACTTTAAACCATTAAAAGCATTAAAATGAAAGATCTTAAGCTTCCAACCTTCATATAATTGAGTTTTTAAGCATTTACTAATGCTTGAAAAAATTTGACAGTCGCGATAACCGATTCCCGTTACGTAACGTCCGATACACCCGATACCGTTACACCGCGACCGCGACCGTTACGTATCCGGATTTCGCAATTTAAAACCATGGTGGGTAGCTCAACTCTAAAGGTTTTGGAGAATTTATCCGCGTTAATACCAGATTACTAAACCATACCGAAAAATAGAAAAATTAAAGAAGCGAAAGACCCAAAACTTTTGTGATGCAACAATTTATGCATATTTCATCTCGAAGGTTACCCAACAGGGGTTTCATATTCTTTTTATGCGAACAACTATAAGCTGATATTTGGCCACTAAATGCAAGGGCTAAGAGATGTTATTGAACCTTTCCTGATTCGTATGTTTGAAGCATCTTTAACGATCTCCTGCCAGTAATGGTATGAATTTAACGAAACAGGTTGCAGATTAGTCTTGCTTCAGCGTGTCACCTAAAGCGTGCACATTGCTAAATAAGAGTCATAGGAGGGCTTTTGTGCCGGTAAATGGTATTGTGACATGTAATCAAGATATCGTTCATATTCATTTTGTTCTGAGTCATTCTACATGTATTCTTTTGGTCTGGATCATAACTCCATGCGGCAAATGGCGATAAGTAATTTTGCCTTACATTCACAAGTCTGGTTAGCATTCAAACTTATTTACAGTTTTTCTCAGACCTTCTTTCTTGCATGTGAAATATGTAATGAGATTTTGTCATAAAAAGGTAGTTTCGCTTAGATAGTTTAACTTACAGAATGCGGTAAGATTGTGCCCAAACAAATGGACTAGTCACAATTCCTTTTATACTCTTACCCGTTGATCCTGTGCGGCAATCCAAACAAAGCGAGAGTTGAAAGTTATGATAGCTAGGAGATAGATCCTGGAAATGGGCTTACGATGACAAGTTAGCAATGGAAAGAGGATTTCGGTACGCCAAGATAAATGGATCCTATAAAGTGAGACGTCTCTGGGTCAGCGGACTTTGGCAGTAACATTGAATATTATATGGGTCAATGACTTAATCAAGGAACAAGGGTGGGACCAAACAGTTGATCCAAGATTTGTTTCATCCAGAAATAGCTAAATAGATCTTTTCAATCCACATATTTACATTTAACTATGATGATCAGTTACTTTGGGCGGCCACAACTGATGGCTTGTTAACCGTTAAGGCTCTTATGGTTTACTGCATCGTAGTGTACAACCACCAAACCAGCCATACCTGTCTAGTCCGCATTGTGGACGTCTGACTGTCAAAAATTCTTACCTTCATTGGCCAAAACACCATATAATCCAAAAAACTCGTAAGTGGATACTTTATCGTTGTTAAAATATAATAAAAAGTTGAACATGACGCACATTTGAGCTTAAGGCGTCTGAACTTAAGTTGGTATAGTTTGTTTTAACTTTTACGCATAAAGTTTTTAGTAGCAATAAAGTAGTATGATAGGCTCGCTTGCATGTAATGTATTATATCTACCTCTTCGGACCGAAGCAGGCAGTCCCCCTCCCTCTACGCATGGTGTAGGTTTTTTTATTTACTTACCAAAAATTTCTATATATATAGTATTTCCCCTTCTCCTTTGTCAACATAGTAATATGATATCCGAGCTTTAGGGATGGCAATGGGGCGGGTCGGATGCGGATCTCACAAAATCCGCACCTGCCCCCAGTGGTCCTAAAACCTAGCCCCGCCCCGCCACCGGGTTATGTTATTTCAATACCCTAACCGACCCTAAGCACATTTAGAAGACCCGCCCCCGCCCCGGCCCCCGCCCCCGCCCCGTTTTGTTTGCTTTGGCAAAATTGTTTCTCACTTTGAACATGTATTACAAAAACTGTGCACTACAAATGTTGCACAAAACTATATCACAAAAATTAAAATAGACTGATACCAAATTAACGTTCAAAATCCTAAAGGAGAGATTAACAAATTACGATGCACTTCAAATAAATTACACCACAATTTAGATTAACATTCAAACGGATTTTGCTCGCAAACTCTCGTCAACCTCTTTAAAATAAGCTCTATGCTGCTCAACAAAATCTCGCAGCTAGCCATAAACTAGATCAAACTCAGCTGCCCATTCTTTTTGCTGGCATCATCCAGGTTTTGCCATCTTTTCTTGCTGGGATGCTGCTGTTGGAAAACATAATCAGCAATTAACCATCAACAATGAAGGCTTGATACAAGACACGTTAGCAAGACCAGTTTGGACCAAACTCCAAAAATTACATGTAAAATCTTTTAGACAATTTCGATGACAGAAACTTGACAAAGAGTAAAAAAAATTAACCCAGAAATTAAGCAAGTGATAAGATGAATTTAGCTAATTTTGCGCTACCGTGAAGGGCGGGAGCAAAACCACGGACTCCATGTTCAAACTATGCTTGCCAAATACTGGTATGAGCAAGTGCTTCATAGCACTTGCTCTAATGGCGCTCGCTGAGTCGTTATTTGATGGTAGCCGGCGGATCGTGGGATTTGATGGTAGGCGTTGGATGGTGGGTAACGCAAAGAATGGTGGACGGTGGTGAGGCGCATGAAGGGGATGAAGGTGTGGGGTAGAAAAGTCAAAAAGGAAAAGGTTCAGCGGCCGTTTTTTGGAGAAGAGAAAGAATCTGAAAGAAGAAGAGAAAGAAGGACTGCTGTGAGGCATATGAAAGGGATGAAGGTGTAGGTTTTTTTAAGACATCTTATACCTAAGATGGACGGTTGTGATTGAACTAGAGAATTAGGGTTATATATATACTTATGGGCGGGGCGGGGTGGGTACCGGGGTGGGCTACACTAAATACCATATCCGACCCATACCCGCTGCGGGTTAAAATTTAAAATACCATACCCGCCCCATAGTCCGGTCAAAGTAAAAAAAAACCCGCTCCTAACGGGGCAGAGCGGGGCGAATATCCGTCGGATCGGATTTAAGTTGCCATCCCTACCGAGCTTTGAGCAAATAATGGAAACATGCTATAGTTACAATATTATAATTTATTTGAGGTATACTAAACTTACATCTTGCAAAGAAAAGAGTGTGCATGCTATTGTTAGCCTTCAAGTGTCCTATAATTCTCTAAGATGTTTTAGCAATATTATTGTTCATTTTCAAGTTTAGTAAGTTCTGTCGTTAATTATATCCAGATTAGTATCCATCTGTAATAGCAGTTCGTGACTCGCCATGGACGCACTGTATCGTGGAAAGTAGTAAGGTGTGTAGGGCAGTGCAAGACAACAAACATTGTATCGAAATTAAGTAAGTGATACGAGGTTATGGGACAAAACCATATTATTTAGTTTAATTATGTACCCGTAACAAAATATTATTCTTTGATGACACATAATAATATTATCATACACAAATCAGAATTTTGTGTTGTATTTAAACAAATAGACATTCTAAGTTTCCCAAGTATGTTTGTATGTTGGGAAAGAAAAAAAAAGGTTACGTATCTGGTGATACAACAACTAAAGTAGGCATGATTGTTTGCATTGGCAAAAGTGTTAACCTAAATTAAGCTTTTTGAGTTGAAATACAAAGAAAATTGAATTACTTAGCAATAGAGCTAACCTAGATTAAGTTTTAAATTGAATATCTAGAGAAAAAATTAATTACTTTTAAGTGAGACTTTCTACGTTTAATGTTCGCATAGAGTAATAATAGGGATTCGACCTTATTTCTAAACTTGAAAAATAAAATGACGTGGTTCAACATGAACCATGTGCTTCAGTTTTCCTTATCAGCATTATATTGTTGTCTTATTTAACATGTTATTTTAGTTTTGTCTGAATGATGCTTACGGTAATGGCCTTTGTATGAGTAAGAGACGACAAACAACTCTCAAGTTATGCATTTTGTATATGTTGCTCAGGAAAAAGAGTGTCATTACTCTAGCTTTAGCCCTTACCTCTTTCGCTTGTCGATCTAGGTATGAATATACTGACAACGGGAGTGATTTGATCATGTAGAGGTAAACGTGCTTCCCTAAAGTGAGGTGGTCTTTATCTTTCTTCTCCTCTTAAACTACTTTGTTTAGTGGTTTTTCATGATGTATGTCATCGTTCTAATAGGATGATAATGTCATCGTGTTTGCCTATTCTTTGTTTGTTGTTCTTCCTTTAGTAAAACCTTTAGGTGTTCTAGACCTTAGTGAATTGATTGTATTCCTTTGGGATAATTACGTCAAAGTCCTAGAGGTTAGGATAAAATTATAGGCATGTCCATTAATTTTAACAAATTACACTTATATCCATTGACACAAACGGATGACAGAAATACATAATGGATTTGATAAAAAGACTTGATTGTTCGTGACTTTGCAAGAAAATTTTGTAATACCATCCATCTATCTCCCTTTTTTCTTCATGCAATTGCCACCCTAGCACCACCTCCACCATGCCACTATCATCAACCTCCAAATTAAGTAGCAATTTTTTGGATTTTTTTCATGCAAGAACTGAACCCACTTTGCTACCATCATCATACAAGATTGAAGATCAAAGCAAAACTGAACCCAGATTAGGGTTTCGTACAAAACCAATATATATTTCCTTGACAAATGGACTGCACAACCTTTCAATATTTCACCAATGTTCACATCTGACAATATCTTCATGGTTTACGACTGGTGTACATATGGGTTGTGGTAGGTGGGGTTGGGATGGTGAGTAGATGGTGTTGAGGTGTGATGGTGGTGAGATGGGGGTCGCAGTGGCTTGGGGTGGCGTGGATCGATGGTAGCATCGGCAGGGTGGGGGAAGGGGCGGGCGGGGCAGCGGGGTGCGGGAAAGGAGGGGGTGTGCGGCGGGGTGAGGAAAGGGACGGGGGTGGGTAGCGGGGTTGGGGGAATGGAGGGGCTGCAACGGGGTTGGGGGGAAGGAAGAGGGTGGACAGTGGGGTAGGGAGGAAGGGAGGTGGCGGCAACGGGGTTGGGGGAAGGGAGGTGTAACAACCTCACACCAAGCTCTAGAAGAAGCACCACCAGCTCAAGAGGAAGCTCCATCACCTCAGGAAGCCAATTGTGAAGTTCCAGCTCAGCAGGCAAACAATCGAGCTCATCTCAGGATTAAAATCAAGAAGAAGGCATTGGCGCCACTGAGTACGATGCCGCTTGGAGGAAATGTTTGCGCCAATGGAAACGACGCAGTCGATCACTTAATCAATAAGTGAGACGACAGCGTTTGGCTGTTTAACCCATTTAAATGAGAGACGACACCATTTGGCCATCATTTGAATTTGGGTTCCAAATACCTTTAGCGACTCTTTTCTGCATTTTGAATTTTACCGCTTGTTTAGTTCTTTCTGTTACGAACCTCCCTTTAAATCAGGGAAGGGAGGCATGAAGTTTGCATGTATGATAAATACCAAGACATTGTTCTCTCTCCCTCTCTCTCTATTTCTTATGTCTATCCTCTCCCAATCTAATAAAATTCTTCATTTCTTTTCCAATTTCCCTTTCTGAAATTGTGTTAGCTTCTATGAAATCCAAATTGCAATCAAGTTCGCTTCAAATCAATAGCCATGGCCGCAAGCGCCTCCTTGGGATACGCTATAACTGGTATCTGAGCCTCTTAATTAGGGTCTGTACTAGTCTTATCTATAATAAATTTTGTTTGGTGATCGTCTATAGCTTGGAAGGAAATCAATTGGAGTAGCCGAGATGCTGAGATCAGTGAAGAATAATCAACTCACTGAGATGGAAAATCATGAATTCCAGGAGGCAATGGGGAAGAGATTAGGAGCTTACGATGTACGCATGACTTCTGTGGAAACTACGAAGGGGGACTTGTAGAGGAGCAACTCAGCTTTGCACCAAAGCTTCTCTGACCTTAAGCTGGAGCTCGCTAACTTCATGGCTCAAATGAATGCTCGAACAGAACCTAACCACAAGACGACTACCGAGCATGGAGAGCCTAGTCACAGGCACAATCGATTGGAGTTTAGACCCCAACAGAACACTCCACGGCCTCATACAGGTAACCTACCACCTCCTAAGTTACCTAAGCTCTCATTTCCAAGGTTCAATGGTGACGACCCCAGGGGTTGGGTGCGCAAGGCTGAGCAATACTTCGAGTTGTGTCCTATACATGAAGACTACAAGGTCACTTATGCATTGGTACACTTCGATGCTCAGGCAGAACACTGGTATGCTGCATATATTATACCAGTAGAGAATGTAGATTGGGATTCCTTTGTGAAGGATCTGTATGCTAGATTCTCAGTTCTAACTGGAGTAAGTGTGTTGGGAGAGTTCAATAAACTCCAACAAATTGGGACGGTAGATGATTACTTTAACAGTTTTGAAGCACTACGAGCTCAAGTAGTGCATGAATTTGACTATTTGGATGAGTCTTATTTTTGCATGAGTTTTATTGGAGGCTTAAGGCCTGAAATCCATAGTAGAGTTGATCAGTTTGAGGTGGAAAGTCTTACCAAGGCTATACACATAGCCCGAAAAGAAGAAGTGGCAATTCAAAATTTGTTAAAAGGTCACAAGTCTATGCACACTGCAGTCACCACATCAAACTACACTCAAACTTCTTATAAGCCTACCTTCACCAGCCCTGGACCATCCTTTAAGACTGCAACTCCTACAACAACTGCCAAACTAGCCACAGTCCAACATATGCCATCAAAACCTTCAGCCTTACCTTACACCAGCAGTCTCCAAAAAGGCCTACTACCAACTCCACTTAGACCCCCTCCAAAATCTAATCAACTGTCTACAGAGGAACACCAAAGAAGGATAAATCAAGGACTATGCTTCAGGTGTGGAGCTAAGTTCGAGCCAGGTCACTTAGAGTGTGTGCCCTATGAAATCTATACCCATGATCATAGCTGAAGATGATGAGGTCACAGAAGCTACTAACACCAGCTCTATGATAGAAACTGAGGATTCTCTTAACTCCCTAAACCAAGAACCTAACCCTGAACCAGAAATTAGTGCCCATGCCCTGGCTGGTAAAGCTGAATGTGGTGAATAATATGCATGTATATAGTATGCAGACATTCAAAATTTGAGCTATATCAAGTATCGTGTCTACTCTTTTAGGTTTTTGTTGGTTTTATGGGGTTCATGCTATCCTCGTGTTATCCCTGGTTGCTGAATTGGAAGATATTGCCACCAGAGGTTTATGAAAGTTACAGTGAATCTTAGAGGTAACCTCCATCTTCTCATTTGATCTTGCTCAATTTACTAATCCGTTACTAGATTGTTATGATTGGTTATACTCTGTAACATTAAGTTTTATGCATCCTTGTGTCGGTCCCGCTTGCATAAATAGTTTGGTTAACTAGAAAATGATTAAGAGAACGCGTATCTGAGACAATTTTGCTGAATTGTGTTGTACAACTACAGAATCTACACCATAATGTGTCTTGCTTCCTCACAAGAGGGAACTAAGACAACTATTGGTACGGAAAAATTTATTCGATGTTTTTATTACTTTTGATATTATAACTATAATTGGTTCCTACAATTTACATTTTTCTTCTTGGAGCAGGGATACGAGATTTAAGGTGTCATTCATATTCGTTGCCTGGGGCTATCCAGATGGCCGAAACAATTCTATCGGTGGACCAACATGCCAAAACATTGTAGGCACCGGTCATCACTACTAATCCTTTCCCACATGTGAGCTTTTCAATAGTTTTTTTCCCTTTATTTTTTTGCTTGGAGGGTTAAAAAGCAATAGAGGCAACAGTCTGATGGGTGCATACGCCAAGAAGGTTTATCGGTGTCCGTCTCCTCGGCTTAATTGGATACGTTGCACAAGAACTTCAGGTAAATATCTTTGCTATTGGCTTTCCTCTATTGTTGGGACTTTATGTTCCAGTTTTCCAATCTCCTGTGGATATGTATAGCACGCTTGTTGCTGTCAACTTTTAGTTATCGACCACTTTGCCTTCGCCTAACTTTTGTAGCCATTCCTCCATCTATAATGAATTTGTTGCAATTTCTTTCGACATAATCAAAATATCCACTTCCAACTGTCTCTTGAAAGAAGTGATGCATTGAGAGGGCCAACTTTCAAGGAAATTTAGAGATCCAACTCTCAAGGAAATTTAGAGATTACATTAGTTCCTACAATTCTATGTTTGCCTTTCACATCGACGGGTAGATAATAAAATAAATGATCATGGGGCTCCCTACATTTTTTTTTATAAATGGACAAAATCATCACAAGATTGGTTCATTGCTTCCTGTTGATGTACAAATACCAAGGTTCCCCCCCCCCCCAACATACACACTAAAATTGAGATTCCAAATTGCGTACACACTCTAAACGACAAGACAGCATGATGAACGACAAATTAAATTTTTCAATGGCTTCTGAGGTTGCTGCTCTTATCGTTGGAGATGCCAATCTTGCGAGAACCGAGATGGGATTATCAAATAAAAAGGTGTGGGATTTAGAAGAATTACTAAATTGCATCCAGGTTTTATGGTTGTGCAATATCCAATCCTTTTCGCATATGTTCAACATGGTTTTCCGATAGATATATGACGGAATACAACTCTTAACGGTAGATCGATAAAGAAACATCAATTTGTTAGCATGCGGGAGTATTATGCTTATAGCTTCATGTAGTAGTAGTGGTGAAGTTGGAGGAATACTTTGAGGGAGACGGTTTTGTTGATGCATTCACGTGAATTGAGGAGAGTAATTTGCTTGGGTAAATGAACCAAAAGCGTCTCAAGACAGAGTTACATAAAGGGCTTAGGGACGTTGTTGGCGGTGAAATAACTCCCGCGTCTACAGGGGGGCCAAGACGCATGGATCAGAACTATTAGGATGCAATGGTTATCTATAGATGGGATGGCCATCTACACAGATATAATTTTGAAACTTTCAAACGCAATACCATAGCATAAACTTCAATAAAGAAAACCGGTGCAATGTTTAATTCTGCAAGCACACAGGGTGCACATCCGACACACACACAAACTCTGCAGGCACACAAGCACAATGTGTGCAGAGTTTTTCTTTTGTGTGTGCGCGCATGTAAAGCTATGGGTGTGTGCGTAGTTAGAATGAGGGGGTGGGGTCTCACTATAAGAAACTGCCCCTTTAGCGACCGCTCTCTGCGATTGCTAAAGGGGGAGCAGCGGTCGCTATAGGTCAGGTCGCTAAAATTTAGCGACCACATTTACTAATCGGTCGCTAAATTTAGCGACCGTGTTGACTCTATTTAGCGATTGTTATGTGCATTGGTAAATATTTTTTTAATTTAAATATTTTTTATTTAAATATTTTTTATTTAGCGACCGACCTTGCGGTCACTAATTATTTTTTTATTTTTTTAATTTTAAAATATTAAGTTAGCGACCGCATTTATTTCATTGCAGTCGCTAAACCTGGGTTTTGCAAAAAAAAAATTAGGTCAAAGAACCCGTCTACATCCTGTCCAAAACCTGTCCCAAAACTAATATCAATCCCAATCCAATTCAATACCAATCCAAGGTTAAATCGGTAACCTTGGTTGAAATGGTTTTGAATGAAAGCTTGAGCTTTCAACGCATTTATTCAAAACCGATTTAACCCCATGTCCTGCATTCATTCAAATAACTTGTCCAAAAGTTATCTACTCTACCTAATAAGACATAAGTGTCGCACTCATCTAACTATATATAAACATATGCATTAAAATCAATAAAATTTGGATTGAACCAAAATTTGAAAAACAAGTTAAGTATATGAACTCAAAGTTAAGCTACACATGCAAGTCAATACATAACCCCAACCCCTGTCACTAGTCGGCAGACCGACCAACCCCGTCATCATCTTCTTCATTCCTCGATGAAGGCACGTTCGATCCAACAATGTCCTCACCGCCCTGAGAATCACCGGCATTAGGATCAATATCACTCTGCACGAAGCCGTGTAAATGATTTAACATAATATATAAAATGATCAAAATACAAAACTACTTAAGAAAATTTGTATGACCTGAAGTCTGGGCCCAGGCAAAAGAAAACCGCCTTGGATCATCATATGAAGTCTTTCATCAAATAATGTCCAGAACTTTTTCTCTATATGAATTTTGTATAAGAAAATAACGAAAATGTTAGAGGAATGCTACTGGCCACAACCAATAAGGATACAATATGAATACGAAAGTTATGTGCTCATCGCAAACTGCTCCACACTTTCAGACACCCATTTCCCATCTTTGTTTTGGTGTGTGTGCTCAAAGTGGTGGAACCTCACATGGGTCCTTTTTTCAAGATCCTCTTCTGTCAACTTCAACTCGTGCACAGCAAATGGACGGGAACCAGCACTATGCTTCATCTTCTTCTCGCTGTGAGACTTCTCCTTGCCACGCTCACTCAGCTTCGCCCAGTCTGTGTACATCAATGCGACACCAATTGCCCCCACATGGCTTTGGAGAAGTACTCAGGTTGTGGTCCCTGGCCATAGATATATCTGTCGCACCCTCCCGAGCTAGCGCCTGCCTCATCGCATTGAGCATCCATTTCTTATAGTTTTTGGAACAATACCACTCTAGGCCCGCCTCCCAAGTTCTTGGTCTCCATCGGACTTAAATTTGAAATAGTCCTGAACGTAATTCAACACAATTTCAAACACAGTTAGTAAGAAAAATTCAGCAATAATGTACTTCTAAAACCAAATAAAGCAATTAAAAATAGACAATCCTTACCAAAAACTTTCCCCAGACAAGTTCCTTGTCTGTTTCCGTCCACGACTTCCACGTCGCATAAGGCTGTGGGAGGTGGGCCTTGATAATAGGACCGATTTTGGTCTTAACACAATCCTCAAGAAAGCTAATTACAAGAAATCACAAGAGAGATACATCAATCCTAATATGACAACGTATTAAGTTAGATAGGTGCGCTAAAGATGTTAAGAATTGAGCTTTAAAAATTAAAAACATACTAATTGTTGAGGACATGAGCAGTAATCCTCTGTTCTGGGGTGGCTGAAAAAGATATCCCGCGTGTGATACCTCTGGGGACAAATGAACTATATATATATATATATATATATATAATCAGTGTTAATTAGGGCTAATTAAGGCTCATAAATGTTAATTAGGGCTAATTACGATTGATTAGCATAATAAGTGTTTATTAGTGTTAATTATGCCTAATTAGGGCTAATCAGTGTTAATCAATATTAATTAGGGCTAATGAGGACTGATTAGGCTAATTAGTGTTCATAAGGGCTCATCAGTGTTATTCAGTGTTAATTAGGGCTAATGAGGGTTGATTAGGCTAATCAGTTTTGATTAGGATTAATTATGGCTAATTAGAGCTAATCTAATCAGTATTAAAATTAAATGGTTTTAATAATCACTTAATTTCACTTTAATAATCACTTAATTTCAGCTAAAGATTAACTAAATTATGAGAATGATTAGAGTTAATTATGGCTAATTAGGGTTAATCAATATAAATTAGGGCTAATCAGTGTTGATAAGTGCTAATAAGAGCTAATCAGTATTAATCAAGGCTAATCAGTGTTAATCATGGTTAATCAGTATTTATCGGTGTTAATTAGGGCTCACCAGTGTTAATTAAGGCTATAAGTAAAGTAGCAAAAAAAACAAAACATAGTGCACTTTTCATTAATTTAATTAACCTGATTTCAACCTACCATTCAACTAAACACATATCTGATATCTCAATTCAATTGGGTCATATCCTCTATCAACAATCTTAATTCTCGAATGCTCAATGCACAATTAACAACCTAAAATCATCAATGAATAATCTCATTTCTCAAATGCACAATTAACAGCCTAATATTATCAATCAAATAATCAATGCTCAAATAGGAAGAAAAAAAATTGTTCAAAATGCACATATCCGACATCTCAATTCAATTGGGTCCCATCCTCCATCAACAATCTCAATTCTTAAATGCTTAATGCACAATTAACAACCTAAAATTATCAATTAACAACCTAAAATCATCAATTAATAATCTCAATTCTCAAATGCACAATTAACAACCTAAAATTATCAATCAAATAATCAATGCTCAAATGGAAAAAAAATATTCAAATGCACATATCCGATATCTCAATCCAATTGAGTTTCATCCTCCGTCAACAATCTCAATTCTCAAATGTTCAATGCACAATTAACAACCTTACATTACCAGTAGTAATAAACATGAGTCAAACTGTATTGCTCATGTGATTTTTGGATAAGCTCACAGTAGACAAAGATGAGCACATGATCACATAAACACAAAATAACTAAAAATATTGATCAAATCAAAGATCTTCCTGTACATACATAATCAAAACCCCAGCACCACAAATGTTGATCAAATCAATTATGTTGTACGAGAAAGTCAAAGTGCTCAGTTGCTAGCACCACATTTAGGCTACTACCATGTCCCTATGTTTACGATAACAAACTCCAGAGAAAGGATAAAAATCCCTCCACCAATGCATCAACTCAACTAAGGCAAAAGCTAAACATAGAAAGGTTTTCAGCCATGTTTTATGAGTTTTCTGTCTATAACATTTTCTTCGCCACCAACTCTGCATACCATGAGGGTATATATGCACATTCTACAAAAACCTCATCATCAGCATCACTAGTTCATGCTCTAAACAAATTGAAAACCCTAAAGGCCATGATGCACTCATTATGATGCCACATAACTGCAATACTGGAATATGCTGAAACCCTCCTTTGAGTTTTATTTTACAGTTTATAAATACATGTTACCAAGTATGTTCCCCTATGACCTAGGTTGAGAGAGTGCCTTAAGCAATAAAATTTAACCCCTAAGATTTCAGTGAATTTAACAAGTAATTTTAAATATCTTACTACTCTACTGGTGTATGTTCTTATAGTCACGGAACTTTACAAGATCTTCAAGTGTAAAGCATAACATAACTAAAGAATATAGCATGCAATTCAGCACCACACACAGACCCATTTAAAGATGCAAAGAACACAATCAGATGCTAAACAACTTTTAGTAGTCAGCGTCTCTTTTTTGGCTATTTACTGTCAATTTCTTTTAAGAATCGTATCACAAAAAAAAAAAACAGCCAGAGATGCACCAAGAGTTTGACATTATCAGCAATATATATTGTGAATTTAAATCTCCTTGTACTTTGAGATATTAGGAGCATAACAATGGGGCAAGATCACTCATTTCAAACCAGAAAACCAGTTAATACATACAGAGCATAGCCAATCTTGGAAAGCCAAGTACCTACCAAGGAAAACCATGTCATAAGAAAGATTTATGCAGTCACTTAAGGCACTAAACTATATCAATTGCATTTGTAACCTAATAATCCAAATAGCACATGAGAAATCACCGGGCGTTGCCCCAAGAGGTCGAGAAATCACCAGGCGTTGCCCCAAGAAATCACATCCTATATATGGGTAAACATTCTCTACATGATTATACACAAATATATATAAATATATATATGTGTGTGTAGTAACTTTGAGTAAAAATGTAAAAGATAATACATCTGTTGGAAAATGCACAACCCTAAAAATGAAAGGGAAGTTCATACTTTCTATCTTGTCAAATTATAATTTACCTTGTTAAGCTTTGCGCACGGAGAGGTGAGCTTGGGTGGCTGCGTGGGGACGACAGCGGCAGGGAGCCACGACAGCGAGTTGTTCGAGCGACGACAAGGATGGCGGAGGAGGTGCTGGGGTTGGGCAGTCAGTTGGATGGCGGAGGAAGAGGGTTCAGGCGTTCAGCAGTGGCTGGTTGATTTTGGGAGACAAAGAGACAGATTAGGGCAGACAAATGTTGATTTTATATCTAACATTTAGCGACCGTTGGCCGCGGTCGCTAAAACCAGTCGCTAAATTTAATGACTGTCTTTAGCGACCGCGCAAAGCGGTCGCTAAAGGTAGCGACTGCAATAGAGACTATTTTAGCGACCGCTTTGCAGTCGCTAAAAATACTCGCCAAAAATATTTTTTGACCCCGCCATTTAATGATACATTTAGCGACCGCTGAAAGTGGCAGTCGCTAAAGACTTGATTTCTTCTAGTGTCTGGGCTAAGGGGTGTGTGTGTGTGTGCACGCAAAATTAGGAGGGCAGGGGAGGTCTGGTAGGGGTACTAATGAAGAGGTAGAAGAAGGACAAAATTTTAATTAAAAAAAAATCCAAAAATCAATGTGTGTTGACCACGCGTTGTTAAAATTGATGTTTTTCGTTAAAGGTGTCAACCTTCCTAAGTGTGGGGGTGTTTAGTATCGCGTATAGTACAAAGAATCATTAAGTTAGTTTCCCAAAAAAAAATATTATTGTTGTCTCCCTTCACCTTTATCAAAATGATATGTTCGAGCTTTGGGCATATAATAGAACATGCCATAGTTACGTTAACTTTCGATTGTTTTAGATATTTTATACTTTCGTCTTGCATAGAGAAAAAGTGTGCATATAATTGTTAGTCCTCAAGTATCCCAGGGTTCTCTAAAAAGTTTTAGCAATGGTAGTGTTCTTATCCAAGTTTAGTAACTTTTGTCGCTAGATAGTGTATCCATTTATTATGGGAGTTTGTGATTCTTGGCGGTACACATGGTATCATGGAAAGTAGTCAAGTATGCAACGCATTGCAAGACAACAAAAACTATATCAAGATTTATATTGCATTAGGTGAGTGATATGAGGTTGGGGGACAAGCCCTTATTATTATGTTTAGTTATATGCCCGCAACCCAAAATATTGTCCTCGAATGACAAATAACAATGTTATAATACAAAAATCAGAATTTTGCTTTGTATTTATATAGACAGACATTTTAAGTTGCTCAAGTATGTACGCATTCCGGGGAGGGGAAAAAAATCAACGTCACATATCAGGTGATACAACAACTAAAATGGCCATACCGACGGGTTATATATGAATTGCAGTTCTAAAAATTTCAGAAAGAAAAAAAACAACTAAAATAGCCATATAACTATACGCGTTAGCAACATAGCTAACTTAAATTAAGCTTTAAGTGAAATACCAGAGAAAAACAAAATTACTTAATAATAGAGCTAACTTTGACTAAGTTTCACGTTGAAATACTAGAAAAAAAAACTGAATTACTTTTTAGTGAGACTTTCTACAACATGCATTTAACGCACGCAAAGAGTTATAATATGGGTTCTACCCCTAGTTCTAAACATGAATATTTTAGATGATGTGGTTCAACATGAACGATTTGTTATAAAATTGCTTATCGTTATTATACTGCTGCTATATTTTACATGCTAATGGCTTTTTGTACGAGACAACAAACAACTATCAATTTATGCATATTGTACATATTGCTCAGGGCAAAAAGAGTGCCACGACTCTAGATTCAGCCTTTGCCTCTTTCGCTTGTGTGAGTTTAGTGTGCAGCAAGAGTGATTTGATCATGTAGATGTTGTTGTGCCCTTTTTCCTAAAATGAGGTGGTCCTTAGCTTTCTTCTCCTCTTACACTATTTTCTTCAGTGGCTTTTTGAGTTGTTTGTCAACGTTCTTATGGGATGGGAATGTAATCATGTTTTGTCTATTCCCTTTTTTTCTTGTAAAACCTTGACGTGTTCTACACATAAGTGGATTGATTGTATTCCTCTCCCTTTCTTATGGTCTGAATTTCTATCTTCAATTAAAAAACAAATGCAACTTTGCTATAAACTTGAAATGCTAATTCTAATAATTTAAAAAGAAATAAAAGAAATGACATTTGGTGTCTATTTTTAATTATTTGAGTTTCACTATTTTGCAACTCCTTCCGTTCCACATAAATTGATCTTTTTTTCACGCAGATTAAAGATTCATGTCATATATTGTGTATTTCTCATTATAAGAAGAATGTTGGGCAAGAGAAATAAAATGAGTTAGTAGAGTGTTAAATATGAAGAGAGAAGTATAATAAAAAAAGTGTAAGAATGTAGTTGGTCAGGAGAGAGAAAATAAGTTGGTAGAGAATTAAATGTGAAGAGAGAAATAGAATAAAAAATATAGAAAGAATAAATATGAAAAAATACCTAATTAATCTTTTTTAATTTAAAAAGTGAACAATTTTTGTGGGATAACTTGATATATATATATATATATATATATATAATCAATTTACAAGGAACGGTGGGCCCGTATGTTTACTATATTCGTTTTCTGTTTTTATTTTCATGATTTTGGTATTAAATTAGAAAATACGTTCCTGTACTTTTATCATTTTTACCAACAAAATTTCAGCTATTTTTTTTACATTGGGTTAAGTTCGGTAAAAAAAGATGAAAACATATGGGAAGTGTTTTCAATTTTTTGCTACCGTTTGAATAATTTATCCAATACGAAAATATAAAATAGTAAAACTACAAAACAAAAAAAAAATTATCATCATTGTAAAAAAAAAAAAAGAAATGACAAACGTGTTGGGCCCTAAGAGTTCCGCTCTTTGTTACGGAATATTTGAGTTTAACCCTTATTGCAAAGCTATTTAAAATTACCGATATACAATTTTGGGGGGGAAGAAAATGACACTCAAGGACAAGAGTGTGAGAGGCTTCGACTGTACGCTTTCCGCTTTTTACTCCTCAACTTCTCAGCTAACACCATACTGAACCGACACAGAGTTCCATGCACCTTTTCAAGTACCCTTTCCCATTTCTCTTACGCTTCATCATCATCCGGTGGTGTGAACGGAGAGGACAGCCGCCATTGAACTCGACTGCACCTTCTTATGGTACTTCCTTTTCTTCCCAGCTTTGGCACTTTTGACAGAATTAAACCCACTGTGCAATATTCTTATCTGTTGTCAGTTTTACCTTGTTGAACAATCTCATTACAAGATATATGGAACCCTGGTAACCCCCATTTGATTGTTAAACGAGGTATTAACCAAAACCCGGTTGGATTTTGGTTTAGTCTTTAAGTTGTATTCGACGGATTTTCTGATCATCAATTTTGGGTTGTGTTTCTGAATCAGTTGTACCCAAAAAACTGCATGTGGTTTCCCTCCTTCTCTTGACCACCCCTGCATGTTTTTCCACTGCTTTCAGTTGATGATTAGCCGAAGCAAATAGCCCCTCGCTTAGCCGATAACGCCGGCGGTGATGGAGGAACTGGCCCCTGTCCCCCAAAATCTCTTCTATTGGGCCAGGCATGGAGGGCTGCTGGGTTATCCAAGCAAAAAATTGTACTCCATGCAAGTAAATTTTTGCCAAGGCCCGACTAATCCGCTGTGATACAGCGTGGTCGCCGCTCCACCGTTGCATGTGGCGTCTCGTCTCCACGGCTTATCTCATGCCTTCTCAAGTAGAAAATCGACAACATGTATACCTAATTTTTTCATATGTGACTAATTACCCTTTAGTCATAAGACTCTGCTCATCACTAATTATAAACTTGTGTACTTTTCCGTCATCTGGAACCCTTTACCATCCAAAAAGTAGATATTTCTGGTGTTCAACTTATTTTTTCTCTTTTTGATTTACCTTTCTCCCTTCAAACCATATGCCACATATTGCCTTTTGACTGTTCTTCAAATAGATTAATATGCGTAGTAAAGTATTAAAAGAAACCCTTCATTTTGGGGGGGGGGGGAAGATTCATACAATTAACTTGCCCGCTGCTATGAAAAGTTTCTGGCCTGCCTATAGGAATAATTCATAAACAAATTAGTCTTGTACGTTGATTGAGTTGAAGTTTTGTTCTCGCTCTGCAGGAAAGTTGTAAGGGGAAACAATTGGCCTTCCATACCAAAATGGGTTAACTGGGATGAAATTGGTGCCTGATAGTATAACATGCTCAGGTAACGATTCTGAGATATTAATGTTCTGTGTTTTTATTTTCCTAAGATGCATACTTGAGCCAGCCAGAATGTTTTTCTGAGAAACTTACTTGTTTTGAGCTTAAATTGCAAGAATAATGCAGATGCCATTATGATGCAGTAAATGGAATATGCACATGGCTGATGTCGTGAAATGACTTTTTTGATCTCCACCGTGTTTACCATATTTTCTACAAGTCATGCCCTTGGGTACACCACTGGAAAATGAAAAGTGATGGTCACTGTGTCAACACTGCAGCTATTTATGCTAGTACGCTGCCGCAGTAACAAGAATTAATTAATTGCTTTTGTTGAATCTTTTTAATGAAACTTGTTTAATTCGCTTGGGAGTTGACACACTAAATTTTCTTGGAAGGCATATGAATTAGTGTTTGTTTTACCTCTTGAACTTCATTTCATGATAATCAGGAGAGTGAAAGTACATTGGATGGTTCAAATCCATTATGGTCCCTACTCCAGCACCCTCTTAAACCACTCCCGCAATCTTATTCTCGTGATATTCTCAGAGCGACACCAGTGGGTTCAATTTTGCTAAGATTTGTGTGCGGTGCACAAATTATGGGGCTTTGATTTATGTTAAAATTTGGTGGAGTAGGGACCATAAACCACTCCTGCAATCTTATTTCTCGTGATATTCTCAGAGCGACACCAGTGGGTTCAATTTTGCTTACATTTGTGTGCGTGTGCACAAATGATGAGGCTTTGATTTATGTTAAAATTTGTTGGACTAGATTGGGGTTGGGTGCGCCAGGCCAATGCCAAGGCGACACGCAAGGAACCAGTAATCATGGTGGCCACCTCATGCTAATAGACTATACCGGTGTACAATGGAAGCGGTTGCTGGTTGGATTAAAAGGTGGATGGTTTAAGAACTAAAAAGCTCTTTACATTTGGGAGGTAATGTATTCTTTATCGTAATATAGTGTGAATATTACGCTTTTTTTTGTCGAATGTCAAAGAACAGGGTTAATGGTTTTGCAAGTGATAAGTGCTAATTGCAACGGAAGATCAAGCCTATATATTGTTAAGGCAATGAATGTCACATATGTGCATTATCTATATACTATACTAATATATAAAAGCACGGATGGGGTTAAATAGCTAATCCTTTTTAATTTTAAAATGCCCTTCTAAATTGAAGTCTTCAACGAGACTGAGAATACATATTCTGTTTTTGTTGACCATGTTACACTTCATTAGAGGGGACTGTTCTTTACTACAAATTATGATGTAGGCTTCATCACTTGGGAAGACCTTAGACGAGCACCCTTCAAAGTGCAATGGAAGTGACTAACCTAGGCCCATGTTCCATGTTTGAAAGCCGGGCTAACTCGTTGCCTAGGCAGTGGTCCAATACCAAAGCAATCATCATTATAAAGTCTTCAAGCTTTGCATTGCTTTTGTTGTCAATCCTTCTCTGGGCGGGGTCCTGATGTTTGGGCGAATATTTTGATCCAACTGTGTTTTGAATGAGTCTTAGATCGCAATTTTTAGTCCTAGATTAGATTAGTAATCTGCATCAATGGCCCCATGAAGTACACTCAAATGAACTCCAAAATCTTGACATTAAATTGTAGGGGGCCGCGCGAACGCAGGCCCCCACTGGCACAAATTATGACGTAGGCTCCACCACTTGGGTAGACCTTAGGCAAGCACCCCTCCAAAGTGCAATGGAGGTCACTAACCTAGGCCATGGGCCTTCCAGATCACCCATTGACCCCGTCCAGGTAAGTATGTCTATATGGGCTGCCACATTTCCTTTTGTACTCCATCTATAATCCCCTCAGAGGTTCTTTTTCAGTGCGGCATCAAATTCAAGTCTTCCGGAAGGACTAATGGTTTTATTTGGCAGATCTGTGAATCTCGTTTTTACCTATCTAAAAGAAAAAACGTTGCCAACTATAAGGACTTTGCATTGTGATTATTAACGCAGACACCACAAACTCGAAAACCGTATGTGAGATGGAATCTCTGGAACGAATTAGAATTCAGTTTCGCTACACTATCATAAAGTGAATCTCAAAGGGTCATAATTACCATGCTACAACCATATCAAATAAGTTCAAAGCAATAGGTTTCTATTAGTGCTCAACAATCACGTTGCCATCACCAAATCCAGATCCAAGGTAACTAGTGCTGCTATCTTCTTTCCCATTTATAGGAATCTCTTGCTAAATTAGGGTGCCATTGTTGTTAAATTGTTTTAGCTTAGTTGAAGAGCTCCTTTGGTTGTCTCTTCAGTCTGCAGCTGTGTAATTGCCCTTACACTTAGTTTTGAAATAGATGGCAGAGTTATTGATAAGTATATGAATCGTTGCTGGCCATGTGTGAATCGAGGCCTTGAATCGTTAGGAATAATGAGAGGCAGATAATTCATGGAGATAGCCAAAGCAAATGCTTTGAGCATAGAAGTAGCCACTACTGCTTTAGCATCGCTTATTTGGCTGATTTCAGGACCACTTATTTGGCTGATTTCAGGACCACTAACCAGCCTAATTTGGCGAATATTCGTGGCTGGCTCAAGGATGCAGACTTGGACCATGTCTGTAGCTCCTCTGAAGCAATAGGCCCGCCTTGTAAGTTGTGGAGTAATCCATAAAAAACTTGAGCATAGCTACGAGATGACCAAGTATAACTGTAACAGTGAAATGAATTTACAGCTTTTGCATCCATATTGTTGTCAGAATATGGTAGCCATAGAAGTGAAGAATTTCCCATAAACAGTGTTCATCCACTAGACTTTGTTTACCAAGGCTTGATTGATTAGTAAGCATACAGGCATTATAGACTATGAGACTTAAGACAAATCTTTCCCTTTGTTTGAGATTTATAAAAGCGCTTTCTGTGGAATTGAATTAAGGCTTGCCTCGCTTCCCATTGGGAGAGAAAAATTAAAATTGTGTATCAATCGTTCTGGGGATTCTTGAATGCACTTTTGGTCTGTTTGTTTCAGCAAGCTGGCTGCTGGACCTGTTTATAAGTCTTTTATGAATTAAGGGGATTTTACCAAGAAAAAGGTTTCTATTTATAATTGGCTACCAACTATTTAACGTGCCCTAGGAGCACTAATACAGTAATTGTTTGGCTCTAAAATTTAGAAATCAACTCTTTCACGGGCAGACCACTATTTAGCTTTGAGATCTTGTTTCTAAGATCGTTAATTTAGGGTAGGTTTGACACTCTTTTTTTGCCTCTTTTTTTTTTCAGTTTTAAAAATTGAAAAAAAAGGGCGTTTGGTAACCATTTTTTTTTCAATTTAAAAAACCAGTTTTTAAACTAAAAAAAAAAAAAAAACTGGTTTTTTTTTTCACTGGTTTTTTTTTTACACCATCGATTATTGTTGCTTAAACATTTTAGGATATTTAATGCATATTCTTTTCATTTACTGAGGTTGCTTGAATAGCCAGTGTCTGCTGGTTCAGCACAAGGGAAAGGGCTGAGAATCGAAAAAAACATTTACCAAAACCCAAATAGCCACTCCCCTGCCTGATTCATAGTTGAAGTAAACCCCTGTTGTGTGACTTGCTATTTGAAACAAAAGTTTCCACAAGTTTTAGGGGCTCTATCCATAAGGAAAGAACCCCTCCAAAAATAGGCGTATGCCATTGTATATGGCGAGCACACGGTATTCTTTAGTAAAAGGCGAAAGAATAGTTCGCTTTGTGCTCACCACATGGCTGCGTGAGTTGAGGATTGAGCAGAAGAGACAAAATATGGAACTCCTGGATGCTTCTGTTGCCTTTCTTAGCCAATGTGGGACTGTATCTTCTGTTATTTTCTTGGAGTGCAACATAGCAAGGAGTGGAACACTTGAAATTTTTGCCTATAATAATCGTCAGCATAGCAATCAATTAGAACGTATTTGGAATCTGAAACAGCTTCCTAGATCCAGTTGTCTCGCAGCTATTAGAGCTTGTAGGCTTGAGGTAAAGATTCTTGTAGTGCTTTGAGTTGTTTAAATTCGTACCTTTGCAATGAAACTGGTGTTTCTTGATTCGGAATTGAGGCGCTAATTTCTCTTGTCCGGAAGAGAAGAGAAATTGCGAAAAATAAAGTAGAAAAACCAGGGGTGTTTTGGAATAGGGAGCTGATTTCATAGTCAAAACCAGGGGTGTTTTGGAAGGGAAGGTTTTTGTCGTGTGTTCCTCCACTAAATTGAAGCAACTTCTGATCAAGTTGTATCGTCGCAATTTCTGCATTTTCTTCTTTAGATAGATTGGAAGCTCTTTCATGGTGAGGTATGTGGGTTTTTCAACACGGAGAAGGGAACCTCTCTAATTGTGTAATACCTCAAGTTTGGCATAGGAACTTGAGACAAAATTGAACCTTTCGTAGTAGAAGTTTTCCTCCAGGTTTTTACCACACCTAATCATTGTGTTCAGTCTTTGATTTATTGTTCTCGAGTGCTTGATTTACTACAGAATTTGTAGAAATCAGTTCGTGATTTGGATTAGAGCTCCATGTGAGTCATTATTTGGTGTTGGCTAGTGTTCATTTGATACATGCATGATTTTTGTGCATTTTGGTGCTCTTTCCAAGGCATATGCAAAACGACAAAATAGCAAGCCAGTTCCCCTCATATAAAGGTTTAGCTCCATATGAGTATTATGATAGGATTCTGTAGACTACAAAAGTGCTTTGTACTGTTCAGCATCGAACAAAAACACCTGCTCTCAGTCGGTATAAAATTTGTCCAGCTGAATAGATTTTGGTGGGAAATTTCGCCTGGCCATGGGTGATGGAGTGCAAATGCGCCAAGCATTAGACGGTTGTGGAGTAGTACCATGCTACCAAGAACCTTCCCCTCAAAAAATTAATTTAATATCGTGTGAGCCATTGGCCCACATATCAGGTATTAAACTGATAAGAACAGATACTACACTTGATCTTAGCCAAAAGGCCGAAAGAAAGAAATGCTTTTGTACGGAAGTTCATGCCGGGACTTGAAGAAGAAGGAGAAGGACTCTATCCTCACCTTTCTCCCTGTAGTTGTGTTTGGATTAGAGGCAGTAGTTCACCTTTTTAAAGAGATGGTAATTCAATTCTAGAATTTCCTGGAATTTCCTTGATTGAGTTTTTATATTGAGGCTGTGCTGCTTTGTCTTGTCTGTTTTGAGAGCTTAATATACTATCTTTTGTGTTTTCACATGGAGGCCACTGCTTATCTCTGTGAGGGGCAGATTTCTGTTGCATCTTTTTCCCATTGTGCAGGCCTGATGCTATTGTCTTTGTTTTCTCTGAACGAATAAATTATAACCACTTTTCTGACATTAGAGATATCTTCTGTTGCACAGGCATGCTTGCTGTGGTGTGTTTAGGCAGTGGTGCAACACCAAGGCAGTCACCTGTTGAAAGCCACAATGAAATTCTACATTTAACACCAAGGCAGTCACCTGTTGAAAGCCTCAATGAAATTCTACATTTGTTGTTTGGCTTCCTGATAATTGAGCAGATATTTTCACACAGCTGCGTTCCTGAAAGGACCAAGTGTTCTTTAATTTAAGGTTTTGGGCAGAGCATCGCTAGTCTGAGAATGCAATATTTTGCCCTCGATTTGATCACTTCACCGTATCAACGGCCCCTCACAGAATCTTGAAAGTATATTGGAGGGGGCCGCGCGAACGCAGGCCCCCACTACACAAATTATGACGTAGGCTCCACCACTTGGGTAGACCTTAGGCGAGCACCCCTTCAAAGTGCAATGGAGGTCACTAACCTAGGCCATAGACCTTCTTGATCACCCATCGACCCCGTCCAGGTAAGTATGTTTCTTTGCGTTGTACCCTTTTGTTTTATACTCTAACTATCACCCCTCTTTCTTATTATCTGATGTGGGACTCAAGCTAAGCCTCATGAAGTTGCTTCTATGACATGCCTTTGTTGTTGGAATCTGTTTTACTAAGCTCACAGTTCTTGGTTATTACTCTCTCAGAGTGCTTTTGAAGTTTTCTGCATGTAGCAGGTTAGGGATAGGAACCTTGGCCATGTTGGTACTTTTCTGCATGTAGCATATAGCGTTTCTCTTAGGTAAGAAAATGTTATTCCAACACAACAGAACATTAGCTCGATATACAAAGAGCTCGGGGTATTACCTAAAGCCTGAGACAGTTTTACAATGAATGCGTAATCAAGATTGGGACACAGGTTCTTCCATGTTAGGGTTTAGCTATAACTGTGTTCTCAATTTCCTTAATGATTATTGGTGCAAGGTTGAGATTACCTCTGAAGTATTATACAGTTCTCTCTTTCTCCACAGGCAGTAGGTGGTTACAGCAAGTCTTCTAAGACCGGCAAAAGAGGTACCTTCCTTTGATGGATTTGATAGCAAAATGGAGCTCTGCATCCCAAGTTCTGGTTATAGCTTGCAGTTTATTCCTAAGTTGAATGGGATGTCGAATGGATTGAGCATACATGCAAGCAAAGAAGGGATGCTGTTGGATTCAGTACTTTGCTCAATGATCTTCTGCTACAAAACATGGACCTTGCTTCATAACTCGTAAGGTATACACTAGATACTGTCAATATCATATGTCGAAGCATGCATGTGTTCTGTTCCAATTCTTCGGGACACATCACACAAGTACAAGCCTATAAAACAAATCTTAATCAAACAAGGTTTCAACACTAGATACTGTCAATATCATATGTCGAAGCATGCATGTGTTCTGTTCCAACTCTTCGGGACACATCACACAAGTACAAGCCTATAAAACAAATCTTAATCAAACAAGGTTTCAACATGTGGGTAGTCTGGCTGTATGTACTCCTTACTTCCTTTTACATTTTTCCATTTGGAACTTCGTTCTGCTAACTATCCCGAACCTGCTATATGCATGTCTTTTAAACTATCATGAAAGATGGTGCTCTGGTCGTTTTCTGCAATAGGTGGTTAGTGAATTGGACCATCCTTATTTTAGTGGCTTGATTAAACCTGAATGTTTGTTAGGCGTGGTGGTAAGATTTACATAGAGATTAGAAAGTCAGGTAAGTGCGTGAAAGGGTTTCAAGAATCAGTCATCTTTTTATAAAGGTTAAAATCACGTATTTTGGCGTTTTTTAACCCATATTGTATGGTTGAACTAGAAACCAAGCCGTACATATGCAATGATTAGGTGCTGTTTACTTGAGTCAACTCAGATCGGGTGGGCTACACGTGGGTAGTCGGCTTACTTCGTTGGAATAGTTCGTCACTCCATGTTGCTGGTTTTATTGAGAACTTAATTTGGGTTCAACTAAATTTTAGTTACGCAATGTGGGGGAAACTAAGTAGAAATCCAATTAATTTTACTGCTTGTCAGGCTATATAAATGTGGGACTAAATAAGAGTTTAATTTTGTTGGAGTAGATTTGGGTGGGATGCGCCAGGCCAAGGTAGTAGTGCAACGCCAAGGCGATATGAAAGGAACCAGTAGCGATCACTGTGAGATTTTTCCTTTGGTATAGGGTTCGTCCACTAGGCTTTGTTTGTTGTCTCGCGAAGGCTTGATTGATTAGTAAGCAATACAGGCATCTAGACTATGGAGACTTCAGCCTGATCTTGCCCTTTGTTTTGAGATTTGTGAAAGCACTTTCGGAGGTATTGAATTGAGCTCGCTTCTATTGCAACTTGATTTGGGTGGGGTGCACCAGGCCAAGGCAGAATTCTGGATATCTAGGGGATGAGTACTCGTCTTACATGAATGAACCTGATAGAAATAGTATGCAAGCACTAATGGATGTGTTTTCTTCCAGTGGTTTAGGGGATACGCCCATTCTTGTTTCAAAGATGGCTCTATTAGTTCTTGTAGGTAAAGTGGCCACTATTTCTCAAGAAATCCAAAACAGGATATCTTTTTCGTAACTGTGATAGGATCGAAGAGAAAGTCTCTTCCAAGCACCCAAAACAAGATCTTTTGTTTAGCAAATGCCTGTCTTCACTTTGGCTCACTAGACTAATGAAGCTTCCCAAATGTTTTTAGAGCTTGATACATCTTGTAGTGTCTTTTCATGTTGTAAGGGCTTAGCATATTGCCCTGCATGGCTGGTTTTGTGGGTATGCCTGTTGTGGTCTGTTTGCTGGAGCTCCGAGGGTGTTGAGCCTATAGCGTCTATACGCAGGTCTGGGGTGCCTCTAGAAGGCAAAGGCCATTCGAGAGGTTTCGACTTGCTTAGGCCAGTTCATATGGGTCTTTCGAACTACAATTGTTTGCTAATCTTCCCATCCTGTTTTGCTAGTCCAATTGTTGTCGGATAATTTGGTTACGTTAAACGCTTCAGTTACTAGTCTTGCTACTCTTTGGTGTGACGCTAAAACTTGCGGTTGGGCTACTCTTTTGTCCGACGTTAGAACCTCGCTTTTGGGCTTCTGTATATGGTCTTGTAGCTTATATTTTTGTCACCTAATAGCCAAAGACAGACCGAAGACAGTGAGTGACTATGAAAAGACTAAGGCTATGATCGTTTACATTTTTAGTTTTATATATCATCTTGTGTTTTCATTTTCATCATTTTCGTTCCCTAGTGTTTTCATTTTCACGTACTGTTTGGCTACATATTGCCTTTTGAGTTTTGAGTGTTCTTCAAATAAGTTAATTTGCATAGAAATAATGTATTAAAAGAAACCCTTCATTTTTTTTGGGAGAATTTATTTATACTTTTAAGTTGCCACTGCTATGAAAAATATCTGGCTCCGCTATACAAATAATTGATAAACAAATTACATTGTTCTCGAATATCGATTAAGTTGAATTTCTTTTCTTTTTTTTAATAACTTGCAGGAAACATGTAAGAGGAAACAAATGGCCTTTCCGTACCAAAATGGGAAGGCCATTTTGGTACGGAAATTGGCTCAAACTGTCCTGTTCTATATTCAGAGTGCTTCTTTTTTTTCATTTATATATGTTGAGTTGAACATGATATTTGAGGTAGCTACAGCCTACTGTTGATGATTTGAGGGGAGACATGGCTATTATGGAACTGGTTTTATCTCGGGGGACAACCTTTTGGAACTAAAAATACAAAAATAAAATGAGCTTGATCTAATTAGCTCTGAACTTTGGAGAACTTTTTACTCGTGGTGTCTCAGGATTCAGGGTACTGGCACCATATCCATTAAAATTCCAGCTGTACCTACCGAGGTGGTTCTTCGTTTTCTCTCGGCTTGGTATCTCAATGGACACAGTTAATAATTTATCAACTGATATGTAGGGCTTTACCCTTGTTTAGAGGGAGCCCTTCCAGAAATTCTCGAAGGCCAAGGCAGAACCCAGGCCAACGAGGGGGTTTGGAAATAGTTTTCAACCAGCAATTGACGCGCCTCGGTTAGAACCTCACTAGCTGCGTCATTGCCCCAAGCGCAAAGATGCTTTGAAATGGAAGCCTATCCTTGTTTATGTTTTCATCTTTTCACTCCTTCATTTCTTGGACGTCCAATGTGGGACTTGTTAGGAGTTCCCAAGTGTATCCACTTAACCACCCTCACACACACTATCCTAGTTTTGCGTGCATTTTATTAATTTAATGCACATTAACTCAAAGCTTGAACACGCCAACAGAAGCAGGGAGAGAGTTATAAGACTCACAACAAAAATCACAAGTATAATCTCTTAGTGTCCATAAGCAACATCACCTTTACCTTATGTAAGTAACTTCATTCAGGCACCAAGTGTCAGAACATCTGAGTATGCCACATGTATATTACAGATGTTATACCACTTAAGCACCCTCACACACTATCCTATCTTGCTTGCATTTTGTGAATTCAAAGATTTAACATGCCAACAGAAGCAGGGAGAGTTAAAAGAGGCAGAGCAACAAATCACAATTCTAATCTCTTATTGTCCGTAAGCAACTTCAAGCAGAAACGAAGTGTCAGAACATTTGAGTATGCCAAATATAGTTACCGATGATGCACGCATTGGACATGTTGAAAAAATGCTATTAGTATGATTTAACTTATCTCAACCCTTCTTTGCCTTTGTTCCCCTCTGAACATTCTACTTACGGATTGGGATTGTAGGTGCAACTCTGTTGTATAAGTGCGGTGCATAGCATCCAAATTTGAGCATGCAAAATCTGTTCATGCGTTCAAGTTGCTTCTGAGTTTCCAGCTTGGGCATGTTAGTTAAAATTTAATCGGCTGATTTCTAATTAACGATTTAGGCTAGAGCTTTACTAACCATAAAAGAAATCAATAATTTTGGGACGAGATTTGGATGGGGTGCGCCAGGCCTAGGCAGTAGTGCAACGCCAAGGCGACACGCAAGGAACCGGTAGCAAGCTACCGAGAACCTTCCCCTCAAAAAATTAATTTAATATCATGTGAGCCATTGGCCCACATATAAGATATTAAACTGATAAGAACAGATACTACACTTGATCTTAGCCAAAAGGCCGAGAAAGGTATGCGGGATTAAGCAGCAATTCTATTGTAATTTCTTCACAACTGATAAAAATAGATCCTACACTTGATCCGGAAATTTCACTTGGTGTTTTGATGGTCTTGCTTTAGAGTAATAAATGCATGTTTCCTCATTTCTTAAGTATGAGATCTTTGGTTTTGGAGTATCTACTTATGTCTTATCTCACAAAGAGAGGCAGTTATGACCAAATTATTTTCAAGTACTCTGGTTCGCTGCTGATTTTTGAAGCTAAACCCACATGTCTCGGATTCTGCAGATGTTCTTGTAGCTATATTAGCCACGGTCTCGCTCGACCAAGAATATAACAAAAGAAAGAGTTTCTATACCAAATACCCTACGGAAGTTGAACATCCTGGACTTGGTGAAGAACAAGGGGAAGGATGTTCTACTATAACGTCTTTGGAAGGACATGATTGCAATGGTTTTATTTCAAGGATGTGAGGATGCAGGTACTGCTCCCCCTTTTATAAATCAGAAACTGTGTTCTTCATATTACAGAATGCAGGCCAGTGCTTCCCTTTCTATAAATCAGAATGCAACCAATGTTGAAGTTCCTGTTATTTTCATGATTGTGTTTTCATATGGAGGCTATGCTGCTTTGTCTTGATTTTTTTGAGAGCTTAATATACTATCTTTTTTCATGTTTTTGACCATGTGTGGCAAGTTATGGTCTGTGGTTGAAGCCATGTTGCTCTTGCTTTCTTATCGAATAAGCTGATGCCTGCCAAGGAAAGATTAAGAATAGGTTTGTCTTTCTTTAGGCTTCCACCTGTTTGATGATGCGGCCAATAAGCACATTTTTATTATTGTTCAGTTTCACTTTGAAATTACAGCAGTCAAAAGCTGGCATAATACTATTGTTCACTGAGCTTGTGATCTTCGGTTCTTATTTTAGCTTTTTCAGCCTCTAAATGGAGATACTCGTGGTAGCAGTAGTTAGCAGATCAATAATTGACTCCGCTGGTACTGAACTAGCTCATTCTCTCTTCACCGTAAGTGTCTTGACACTGTTACCAATCTATTTGATAAAGTAAGTAATAGAACAGCAGAGACTATAAACTTCTCTTTGGCCTCAGTTTCCTGTTCCACGCCTTCAGCAACCGCCGTAGTCTACTCATCATGATGATGCCTTGAAATTACGAAATCTATACTATATATATACATATATATATATTTGGATTTGACCGATAATTGACTCCGCTGGTGCTGAACTAGCTCATTCTCTCTTCACCGTAAGTGTCTTGATACTGTTACCAATCTATTTGATAAAGTAAGTCTTAGTTGAAATGCATACAATAGAACAGCAGAGACTATAAACTCATCTTTGGCCTCAGTTTCTTGTTCCACGCCTTCAGCAACCGCCGTAATCTACTCATCATGATGATGCCTTGAAATTACGAAATCTATACTATATATATTTGGATTTGACTGATGTCTTCATTAACAATCCTATTTTTTAAAATTTTAAAAAAGAACCAAGTACGTGTTAAAAAATAATCGAAATTCATTCTATATTCTATATTCTAAGAAAATGATGCAGTTTTCTCGCAGCTATTAGTGCTAGTAGGCTTTAGGTAAAAAATACTTGTAGGAGTTGTTTAAATCCGTATCTTTAAATTCATTCTACGTGAATCAGGAAAATGAAATTGTAGACTTGTAGCTGGATGCGTTCCCCAAGTGTCTCGAGGGTGGTAGTAGGAGACTCAAGAACAAATTCATCACCCGGTTGAAGGGCTCATACTTGCAGCCCTATCGAAGAAACCAGCGTCAGCAGATGTAGACACTCTCATCAGCATGGAATTTGGCAGAACTGTCACTATATCTTGAATCAGGCAGTACCTCTTGAGGTACTTCCTTTTCTCTTAGCTTTGCGTCCTGGCAAACGTAGGAAATATACAATGTATGGGCTTAAAAGTCAGGACATTTCTTACATGCCATTTTAATGCAAAGGAGAGGAGATGGATCTTGATTGTGACAATTGTTTGACATTACCATGGTCTTGGCACCATGAGTGAATACCCATCCATACTGAGCCTTTATATTTTGCATTAAACTTGCCACATGGCAGCACAAGGAAGACAGACACATATCTTTGTCTTGGTCTCCAGAGAGTTTGTGAGACTTGGAAAAACGGCAAAAAATGGAGGAAACAAAAAAGCAGGAGGTTTGTGAGGAATAGAGAGCTGATTTTGTACTCAAGACCAAGGGTGTTCTGTTGTAAGGTTTTTGTTGTGCCTTTCTCCTCTAAATTGAAGCAACTTCTGCTTTTTCTCTTCTGGATTGGATGCTCGTTGGTGGTGAGGGATTTGGGTTTTCAACCCAAAGGAGGTAACCGTCTGTAGTTCTTTCTTCACTGTCTAATAGCTCAAGTTTGGCATAACACTGGCCAAGTTTTCTCTATGTATCTCTAGGGTACTGCCTATTCAGCTTTGCCATGCTTGTATATACTTGCACTCCTTGTGTTTGACAAAAGGTGGGACACAAATCTCAGATTATTTAGTGGTATTTGTTGACAAAAGAATTTATGAATCACTATTTAAGAGACGGACTGAGAGCGGGTGTGTGAAATAATTACCAACAAAATAGCAGATGATTCCCAATCTGAGATTGAAAGTTTTAAGTAAGGAGATAATCTAATTTTTTATGCTGCTCTAACAAAAATTTACTCACAAATTTTAGGAGCTCTTTCCACAAGGAAAGAACCCCTTCAAAAATAGGCGTATGCCACTGTATATGACAAGCACACGGTATTCTTTAGTAAAAGGCGAAAGAATAGTTCGCTTTGTGCTCACCACATGGCTGCGTGAGTTGAGAACGAGTAGAGGCGGCAAAATATTGAACTCCCTAGTGCTGTTGTTGCCTTCTTAGCTAATGTGGGACTCTATCTTCCGTTATTTTCTCCAATTGCATTTTGATGACTTGTTAGATCCATAATGACTGGCACACTTGAAAGTTTTGCCTATAATAATCGTCAACATGGCAATCAAGTAGAACGTATTTGGAATCTGAAACAGCTTATTAGATCCAGTTATTATAGGTTCTTAGAAAATATTCCAGTTATACCATGGCTATTAGTGCTAGGATGGTTGAGGTAACAAATGCTTGTATTGCTTTGAGTTGTCGACATTCGAATCATTGCAATGAAACTCGTGTTTCTCGCTTCGGAATTGAGGCACTAAATTCTTGTCAGGTATAAGCATGAGTGCTCTATCTAACACTGTAATTTCATTCTATGAGAATCAGGAAATGAAAGTGTGGTTGAAGGGGCATACGTTGAAGGGCCATACTTGCAGCCCTCCTAAAGAAATCAGCATCAGCAGACGTGGACACTCTCATGAGCACGGATCTCGGCACAACTGTCACTGTACCTGGAATCGGGCAGTACCTCCCGAGGTACTCCCTCTTCTCTCAGCTTGCATCTTGACAAACGCAGAACATATATGTACATGAAATATTATTTTGAGTTTAAATAAAAGCAGTCGCTTTATGAGGAATACAGAGCTGATTTCATACTCAAGACCAAGGGTGTTTTGATAGGTTATTTGTTGTGCTTACTCCAATAAATTGAAACAACTTCTGGCCAAGTTGTGTCCTCGCAATTTCTGTGTTTTCTCCATTAGATTGGAAGCTCTTTGGTGGTCAGCGATCTGGGTTTTTCAACTCAAAGGAGGTAACCTTTTACAGTGCTTTGTCGAATTGTGTAATAACTCAAGTTCAGCATAAAATGAGAGAGAAAATTGAACCTTTCATCACCGAAATAGTGGAAATTTGTATTGATAGCTCTTTATTAGAATTCTTATAGCTCTTCATGTTTTGGTGGTTTTCTTGATTGTGTGATGAGTGGTTTGATGCCAAGGAATTAGTCGTTTGACGCCAAGGAATTATTCTGGTTCTTCATGTATTGACGTTTTTCATGCATTACATATTAGAACGCAAAGCTGATTGATGGTGCAGCACCAAGGCGCAAGGAACCAACCAGTAGATGTAATTCTAGTACTGTGACTTAGTCAAACCTGCCTTTTTTAGATGCTGGACATTCAAATATGTGGCTAATTTACGGTTTCTCATGCATGACCTATTAGAATGGAGAGCTTCCAAGCAATTGATGAGACTTTTAAAATCTTCTTCAAACTAGCTTTGGGTGGGGTATGCCAGGCCACAGCAGCAGAGCAACACGTTTGACTTGTGCAACCGCTTTTGATAATTCTACTCATCATTCTTTCAATCCCACTGCTGATATATGCCTCTGTCAGGGGAGATTCTGTTGCATCTTTCCCCATTGTGCAGGCCTGCTTTGTGCCTGCTTTTCCTTTGGCTTCCACCTGTTTGGCTCATGTTGATAATTGCAATTTAAAACAATTGGGTTGATATTACGTGGTTTTGAGACTATTGAAAGAGTGCGCTGCTGAATTACATGCACTGCTGGATTCTCTCAGCTTAAACAGTGTATTTTGAGATTACCAACATCATCTGTTTGGGCAGGTGTGCGGCTTGTTAGACTAATTTTTGGGTCTACGTAGGCAGTTGTGCGATAACAACGTTGTCACCTGCTTGAATGCCACAATGACATGCTTCAATTGTTGTTTGACTGGAAGGTTTACGTCCATGAAATCTTACAGCTTTGTGGTGCTTCTATGGTAAATCCTACTTTGGGAATGGTCCTTGTATTTGGACAGAGTATAAGGGGAGTGATACTATGATATTTAGCTTATACAGTACATTTAGCTTAGAGCATCTCTTCTTTTTAACTTGTGTTCAGTTTCTTGGTTCCCCATGCGGCTGGTTGTGCTGGTATGCTTGTTGTGGTCCGCTTATTAATGCTAGTTTTTCTTGGTTCCCCGTGTGGCTGGTTGTGCTGGTATGCTTGTTGTGGTCCGCTTATTCATACTAGTTAGCTAACCCCTACATCTTCTTTAACTTATTTAAGAACGTTGATTTTACCAAGAATAAGCTGGTCCTTATCATTTTCTCTTTGGAATACCATCTATTTGGTAATCTGCCCGATAAGCACCTATGCAGTTGTTCTTTGGCTTTAATCAGGAAGATCCCATAAATGAAAGACTGTAAACCGCTGCATGAAAAGTTTTAAGTACTTCATCTTTTCACTGTGTCTAGGCAGATAACATACCTTGTGTTATTTGCATGTATGTATTTGGCAGGTGGCTAGCCCATGTCTGGCTCTTCGGGCGTCACATGGTTTTTTTTTTTTGGGGGGGGGGGGGGGGGTGGGTTCAGGTTGGGGTATTGCTTATATATGATTAGGTTGGTATAAATTATGTATCTTTTGATAATTTCGATGAACAACTCAACGTCAATTATACCGATTTCTCCACCATCCATTTACCCGTTCATATGTAGTCGTTGATGGCTCAGTATATATATATATATATTTGGGGGGGGGGGGGGGGTGGGTTCAGGTTGGGGTATTGCTTATATATGATTAGGTTGGTATAAATTATATATCTTTTGATAATTTCGATGAACAACTCAACGTCAATTATACCGATTTCTCCACCATCCATTTACCCGTTCATATGTAGTCGTTGATGGCTCAGTATATATATATATATATATATATATATATATATATATATATATATATATATATATATATATATTTACTGAAGCTCATCTAATCATCACTCTTAGTAGCGGTTAGTATATTGGCCCAAAATGTCGCTTGTGCCTTCCAATACTGTTCAAAATTGTTTAAACGCGCCACATAGCAGCGGTTAACCGCTACTAAGTCTTCATTTTTCGCTCTCTCCCCCTTTACCTCTATTCCCTTCTGTCCCTCTTTCTTTCTCTTCCCTTTCATCCTCCCCATTTCGTCCCACCATTTTTATTGCCTTCGAGCTCCTCTTTCCACTAGAAGATTGGTGGAAGATCGGTGGAGAAATTTTCTACTCTAGATTCACTTCGAAACAAGTATTTTGAATTTTCTTCTGTAGATACATGTTATATTCATGATTTATAGCTTCTTTAGGTTTCAAATTTATGTTTATTGTAGGTTTTAATTTATGTCCTTTCTAGAAATTAGGGTTTCTTTAGGGATTTAAATTAAGGCTTTTTAATTAGGGGGAGGTGATTAGGGCTTTAGGTTTGAAATTACAAGTGTATGTATGAATTCAAATTATGGATTTGAATTAGGTGTTTTTTTTTTTTGGATTTGAAATTAGGGCTTTTTTAAGGTTTTAAAATTGGAAATTTTTTAGGGTTTCAAAATTAGGGCTTTTTAATGCTTCGAAATAATTGTTTGGTATTAGGGCTTTGTTATGCTTCAAGAAATTATTATTGTTCAGAGAGTCAAATTAGGGTGTTTATGGGGTTTTAAAATTAGGGCTTTTATATGGTTTCAAAATTTGGGCTTTGTAGGATTACTTTTTTGAAGTGTAAATAGTATGCATGCTAAGTTGGTTTTAAATTATGTATTCTTGTAAAAGATATGGAGTTTTATCCTGGGCCTTACGATC